>BBXU01001028.1:0-23027 GCA_001598975.1 Parachlorella kessleri | reverse complement strand
TGGCCCCAAGCACTCTGCCCGAACTGCTTGCACCCCCCTGATTGGCATAAGATGCGTGGGGTGCGCCCCACCCCCCAAAGCGTCCCAGCCCAATATCTGCTAAGGGATGGAAGTGCGGTGAGGTGCGAGGGCCAGCACCTGGCACCCCCGCCCGCGCGGGGACGTTGCTATGACAGCAACCTACCCGTTGAGCAGCCAATGTCCAGGATGTTGGCCGGGGCAGCAATCCCGTGCTGCTTCATGTGGTCTTGCACAGCGTCCAGGATCCCGCGCCGAAGTCGAACTTGCGCCTCCACCGCGGTAATTGCGTCCCTCTTGTCAGCAGGGATGGACCGGAGTGCCATCACGTCCGCTGCCGGCTCCACCTGGAAAAAAATGTCACAACGCCCTCGTGAAAAACCCATCAAAGCCTTACCTTGGAGCATATTCCTCACCAGCATATTGATTGCCTCACTCTGCCTGTGTAAAGATACAAGGGCAGTTTAACACTGGAGAGTGAAAGGGGTGACCAGGCTCGCTGCTAGATAGGGACACTGAGGATGCCATCGTGTCATGATAAAGGACCCCTTCTGCCTCCCACCCCAGCAGCCAAAGCATGGCTGTGGATGTGAACACTTGATGACCGACCAATGACATCCCTCATCAGACAAGCTCCCCTGCCTTCATCACTTGCACCAAAACCTGCCTGTCCATTGTCCCTGATAGCAATCGTTGTAACAGGTGCCCCATCTGTCACCAAAGAATGCCAAGCCCGCCCTCACCTCAAACGCTGCCAGCCAGTTTAGGTTGCCTTCGTCATAGCCATGGAAGGGCACGGTGTAATAGTCAGGGTATTGGAGGTCCTTATTCTCAATTTCCTCTTTGATTTGAAACACCTGCAGGCAGTGAGTGACAGCTGTGAGATATCAGCGATGCACATGCAGCCTAAGCGTGGCACCAGCGTGACAGCATTCTCACAGCCTCATCGATTATAGACGAAGATACGGTTAAGAGACGGGGTAACAAAGAGGGAAACAACCTGGTGGCTTCTCCCTGGCTTTATAATCGGCATCGTCGCTCCAGTTAGATATCGTGAGGGAACCTACTGTTCAACCAGGCTTATATACTCACTGTCCACCGCAAGGCAGTAACGAAGTGCAGCTCATGCCATACCCGCCCACGTCTCACCTCGGACTGTTGCAGGGCCTTGATGTTTTCGTCCCAGGGCACGCCCTTCTTGCGGCTGGTGGACTTCATCACCTCGCGAGCCCCCAGCTTCATGAGGGAGAAGATGGCGGGCGTGTTGATGGCGGCATTTACAATGTGCGACAGCACGCTGTCACCTGCAGCGGCACCAGGTGGTGCAACGGGTTGCCATTGTACACTGCGTGGGGGCAGCAACTCTGATGATCTGCGGCTCCTCACCAACTGTCGTGTGTGCTACTGCGGTTGTAGGTGGAGGGACCTTAGGCTTACTTCACCCTGACAAACAGCAACCCGGCGGGGCAGGAGGAAGCGGCTGTTGGCCGGAGCAGCCTGCAATGCGCACTTTCCGTGTAGCCCTGCCTAGTCCCCAAGTTCTGTCGTTTAGTCAGGGCCCCCACTGCCCACCTGTCCAGTCAGGCTTCTCCTTGTCAACTGCGGCCGAGGCTGTGGCCCTGACAACCAGGGTGCTTCTCCTCTTGGGTCGTGGCCCGCAGCTCCTGGCGCTGCAGCTGCGAAACACTGCAGCATCTACGTGCATGACGTGCGTTTTGACAACCTGAACTGCAAGGTCAAAGGGTGGGTGAGTCGTAGCTAGGGGACTTGTCCCAGTACCAGATAATTGAGCAATGCTTAGGGAAGGGGACAAGAATTGGAATAGAATAGTTCGAAAGGACGCGCAGGAAGACACAGGAGCGACGGATTGAGTCACGTCTCCTGGCGCCCTCTCCAAGATAACAATGGCCATTAATGGGGGTTGCGGGGGGTACTCACGATTTTCTCAAGCGCGCTGCTGAGGTGGCGAGCACAAACCTAGCAATCCAATGTGGCTATCGTTTCTCCGTCCTAGCACTGCTTCTAGGATTCTATCGTTACGTCCTTCGCTGTCTGTCTCTCAGCAGGCTTACCCTGGTGCCTAAAGTCGAGTTTGGATCATGGCGCAGTACAGGGAAAGCGAGCGGGTGTCGCTGAAAGGTCATAAACTGTTCACAGTGGAGTACTATCCTGAAGACATCTCAAACCTACGTGCAGCCTTGGTCTTCCACCACGGCCTGGCCGAACATGTTGGGAGGTACAAGCACAGTGAGTTAGCCTGACAACTTGTTTTGTCGCCAGCAGAAGCGGTGGCACAGCGTGGCAGCGAGTCAATCACACAATTGTGGACTAGTCAGTACTCAGTTGCCCAGGGTCTAGGTCTTGTTGGTTTCACGAAGCGAGCACTCTGCGTCAGTTTACTTTCTAGTCCGTTCTGCAGTGTTCACGACACTGGCAAGCAGAGGCATCGCTGTGTACTCCAAGGATGCCTTTGGCCACGGGAAGTCTGAGGGAGACCGAGCATTTATCGAGAACTTTGAGGACCTGGTGAGCAGCGCTGCGCTCTCCTGCTGCACTAACCAGCTTCAATCATGCCGTACCCAAACAACCTAGATATCCAGTCACCCATCTACCCTCTGTCGGTTTCCTCAGGCAGATATTTATTACATCAAACCAAGTTAGAAAGGCCCTTGTCCAAAGGGCACAGTAGGCTTGATATATTGCAAGCCCCCCCCCTCCTTTTCCGCTCATGCACGTACCTATTGTGTTCCTCTCACATGTTTGGCTTACCTTCTCACACTCCAGTGACACCGCAGGTCCTGGACTTTGAAGCATACGCCAACTACGCCCGCGACGACCTAGCACAGCGCTGCCAGCACGCGCCGCCCCCCATGTTCATCGGCGGCCACTCCTTGGGCGGGCTCATCGCGGCGCTGACCTGCCTGCGCGACCAGCAGCGCTGGGCCGGGCTGCTAGTGCTTTCGGCGGCCCTGGATGTGGAGTGGACGCTGTCGCTGCGGTGAATGGACGCTGGGAGGCTATGGGTAGTTTCCTGGGGGTTTGCCGGCATGAAACATGTGTGGCTGGGGCATGCACTGCTCGTCCTCTTGTCGTGCGGTACTCTGGTCGTGCAGGTCAGCTGACGCCTGCTGTGGGCGGCCAGGGCTTGAGCATGAGGGGATGGTCATGCTATTTGGGTTTGCTTGCTGCCTTGGCTGGGGGATTGTTGGGTGGCTGCTGGTTGGCACGGCTGGCTCCAGGTTTGCGTAATGAGAGGTTGACATGATTGTGATACCCCTATTGAACATGCTGTTGACATAACTACTGAGCATAGTATTGAAGGTGCATCTTGGTGCAGGGTCCAGGCTGCGGTGGGTTCTCTGCTGGCTGTTCTAATGCCCCGCGCGCGCATCGTTGCGGCAGTTCGGCCCGAGGACATGAATGCAGGCAAGAGTACAGGAAGCACCTGCAGTTGCTATAGTATTCTGTTGATTGCTATCGAGCCTCGATTTGGTTTCCGGGTGGGAATGAAGGTGGAGTGTTACGTCTGTTCAAGGGCGCTTGGGACCAATGCTCACAAAGTACTTGTAGACAGCGCCCTGGTACAGTATCAGTGTCAGATGCTGGTGCAAATACATCCAGAGTTGGCTGGGGTCCTGGGGAATGCAGTCTGCTTGTGGCTGGCCAGCGGGGCTTGCCAACGTGACGGAGCATTGGTGCCACTCTGTAGTAGGTTGTGTCCATGTCTTCTTAAGAGTGCCCCAAAGACCAGCCAGAGTAACTTGCAATTTTGTAACTTTGTATGCTTCAAGGGAGTGGGCCAGCTCGCCTAAGTTTGAGCAGCTTTCCTTGTTCGTGCGTGAGAGCTGGGGTGTCGCTAGTGTGCCCCGCGGTACGCTGGGTGTACGGCCTCTGCCATCCTGGGACGACCGCAGCCTTCTCTTCCCATTTATAAGTGTCCTTTGCAGTACTGACATAAAGCTTATGATGCCTTCTTTTCCTACTCGCCTTCCAGATCCGCAGTGCGTGAAGGATTATGTGGAAGATCCCCTGAACACGGTCGGCCCTCTGCATGTCGCCACTGCCCACCACATTACCAAGGTATGGCAGCAGCCTTTGCCCTGGCCCCCCTGCCATCAGGGCTGCCATTCGCGGTTCATGTGGTGGCTGTGATCTATGCAATCCGCAGTTTGAAAATTGCATGTGGGGCCTGTCTGACTCAACACCACGTACCCTGGCATCTGTCATGTGCCATGCATATCCCTAACTATCTCTCATGCACGCCCCTTGCAGGCCTTTAAGCGCCTGCGGCAGCACTATGCCGACTTCACCCTGCCCATCTATGCCCACCACGGCGACCACGACAAGTGCACCAGCATGCCCGCGACTAAGCGGTTTGTCGAGGCGGTGTCCAGCAAGGACAAGACCCTGCACATCGTGCCCGGAGGTTACCACGAGGTGAGTAGCGCAGTCGTACCACTGAGATGTTGGGGTGTCATGCAGCTGCAAATGACCAAGCAGTCGGTCCTCAGCAGTGAGGCAACACCCTGCAGACTGTGCTGTGTGGGTCCCATGAGGTGGGTGTTGCTGATGGCGCTACAGGTTTTCAGGCTGGTTAACACCAGGAGGGCACCTGTGGTTTCTGCGTGCGTGCACAGAGTGGCGCCGTTGAAGGCCTTTGGGTCCGTCCATCCATGCTTGGATGTGCACCGTTAATGCCTGCTAACTGACACAGGGTCTGGCCCCACGCTCCTCAGTCACCGCTGCTTGTCGCGTGCATATTGTCAAATGCCCTGGATCCCGGTAGAAATTGCCTTATAGTACTCCGTCGAGGGGGCTTATAGCAAGGGCAAGATTTGGGCCCTGTGGGACAAGGGGGGGATTTATGTGGTGCATGAAGAGGCCCTGTCAGGGCCTTTTCAAGCACCATGTGCCAGGGATTGGCGCGTCGCTGCCCTACAATGATTTCTGGGGCGGGCCCCAGATGGGCATCCTCATGCCTGCGAGACAGTGGATGACGACTGCAGGTTGTACCTGGTGTCTGGGGATGACTGCTTTGCCTGACATAGGCATCCCATGAGCTTCGCACAGAGCATGTGCCAGGATGTCACCGAGGGCAGGCCTATGGTTTGCGTGACTTGTTTCTTCCATCTTTTCCTAGTAGTTTTCTTGGTTGCCTCTTGCTGCAGGTGATGCTGGGGCCTGGCAAAGAGGAGATCATCAGTGAGCTGGCAAACTGGATCCTGCAACACTCTTCGCCAGCGCAGAAGCTGTGAGTTGCGGCAGACAGCAAGCCGCTGACGCTGGCGTTGTCGCCCTGTTTCATGGAAGGACAGCTAGGCTGGCAGGTGTGCAGATGGTGTGACGGATGGGTTGCTGATGGTGGCAGGTAGTGCGATCTCCGATTATTGACCTGGACAGCGTGTAAGGGTTGCTCTGAGTGGTAGCAGGGCCCCAGAGCATATCTCATATACTGTAATGGTAAGGGTTGTAGGTAGTGCCAACAGATACGAGATAGGGTCAAACTGTACTGACTGGGCTGAATGCAAGTGAGCTCCTTGGTCTTGCCTCACTTCTGGCACAGCAGCTTTCTCCTCGTGACAAATTAGGTAATGACTCTCTGGTCCTGGGGGGCAGGCAATGCAAAACAGGGGAGAGGAACTCTTTTTGCAGGAGAGGAACTCTTTTTGCAGGAAAAAGTTTGCTAACGGGTGTGCGCATGATGAGTGGCGGCTGAGTAACTCACCTTTAGGTTGTGCTGCGGGGCAGAAGATGCTTGGACAAACCGAGCACCTTGGCCTGATAGCTGGCCTGCTATCTTGCAATAAGAAGTGCCTGTGGTGGAGTGGTGTCTGCCTCTAGACATGGGTTCTCCCTGGGTGGCCAGTCATCTCTAGTACTGGTCCCTCCTGCTGGACGGGTACTTCAACCTTGGTTCGCTTGTCGGCTCCCTGATCATCGAGGCTAATATTACATTGATCACTGTAGCCTTTTCTATTCCCCAGGTTACATGTAAATGCCAGGTATTAATTTTTGGCTGCCAGCCTGTTAGTCTCTCCGACGCTGCTGCCTGGCTGGTGCGGCTGGTGCAACTGCTGTGTCCCCACCTTGCGTCTGCTGCATCACTTGCCGGTACTCTTCCGGATCCACCTGCACAAGATGAAACACCTATTTGTCAAACGGCGGGATTGCTAGCGCGGCACTGCAAGGCAGCGAGCACGGCACCTGTCTTGTGACTACTGAAGACTGCGAAGAGCAGCCAGCTTAGAGACACCAGGATCTATCTTGAGCCAGCACACTTGTCAAACCATCATCTAGCTGAGCGTAGATGTGACGACGAGATTACTCGTTCAAGCGCCCCAGGGCATCCCATTATGCCATAAAACAAGGCCACAGTTTGTAAAGCACAGCTATTACTGCCCCACCCACCTTGAGCTTGGGCAGCAGAAACATGGAGAAGACCATGAAGGCTGCACAAAAGCAAGATCAGGCCCTCACGGTGCGCCCAGCTCAAGCAACGCGTGCGGTTGGCCATGCCACAAGTTGTGCTTATAAACAACCATGGTAGTTATCCTCACTACAACCAGCGCCACCGGCCTAGCGCACATCACATCCACGGGACCACACATGAGACTGTGCCATCACAGTGCAGGCAGGGTGCAGCCACCACAAAGGGCGTATGTCGCCAGGGCCATTCCAAGCACAAGAAGACAGCATGCACCGTGGGATCCAATGCACTGGGAACCGCCAAGCAACGGTGCGCACCTCCCATCATTCCATACGGCGTCTTCAAGAACCCCATCACATTGAAGGGTTTCCTCTTCTGCAGCAGCAGCCACCCCCGTACATAAGCAATGGCCAGCACCACACAGGGGATGTCATCTCCGGCAGCAAAAGGCTTGCGAGCCCATAGCTCTCCCCTCCATTCCCTAGGGGGGCCTTAGATGATAGTGTCCTCCACATGCACTCGGGTACAACATCAGGACGGAGGACCAATTGGCGAAGGTAGGCGGCCTACCAACACTGAACTGCCTCTCACCAGCCTACAACTCACCTCGAAATACTCGGCCCTTGCGGCAGGCCGCAGCAAGAGTGGGTATGGGAGCGTGGGGACCTGCAACAGAGGATAGGACTCCCAGTGAGTGCTAGCCCAATGGTCTGCAACCGTTCAAGCGATGACATCAGAGGTACGCACCCAGCGTGTGGGTAGCCAAGAGGCTCACTGGACGGGACCATCAGCTCACCGTGGGCAACTCGGGCAGCGAGGCAATGACGGCGTTGCGCTGGCCGGCACCTGTCACCAACTTGACGGCTGGATACACCCAGCTTGAGGCATACACTTCCAGTGTGTGCACGCCGTCAGGCACCCTTGGCACATGGAAGCGGCCATCGGGCGTGGGAAACGTCACCAGCACCCTGCCGCTCTCCAGTGTTAGCTGCACCTCAGTCTCTGGGGGCAGCTTGCCGGTGTCATCTGCAGAAGCATGAGGACTTGTTAAGAGTGAAGCAAGCTGGACAGCAAACGAGACGTGGAGTAATGTCGCCCTGCTTGATCAGTATCAGTGGCTGAGCCTTCGCTGACCAGGTGAGAAGATCTTGCCCTCGATGGTTACAGTGGCCTCGTTGCTTGAAGGTGCAGCTGTGCTCCATGTAGCACCGGATGTTAGCAACAAAGTGAACAGCAGCCACGCCATCTGTTTATCAGCTGATGTTCGAAGCTGAGAATCCCTGGAATGTCCTTCCCCCCTCCCTAGTTAGCTGGCCAAGTGGGTTAGTCAGCTCTTGCATAATAATGCCATCCCAATGATCAGGCCTTGTTTCGTGTCGTTACGATCCCTTAGGAATGCAGAGAGCCGGCCGGTAACACCTTCCTGAGGGAAGGTAACCTTGGACAATGGCTTCAGCGGGTTAACACAACAAGCGCACTGAAGTATGTGCAGGGCTGGAAGGGTTCTTCGGCGCTCCAGCTACCTGTTGGTGAGCATCTCAAGGCAAGGGAAGATTGGATCGGCAGGTCCTGCTGCCGCACTTGATCGACAGGAGCTCTGCTTCTTGTTGCAGGGCTGCCTGGCGCTCATTTGCTTGTGGACTGGGTTGACAGGTAACCTGCCAGGTCGGTACCAGGTGGCAGCGCATGCCTATGTGCTGGACTTCAACCTGACCGACGCCAGGTGAGTTCCTAGTGATCTGCTGGCCAGCTTCACCGCTGTCCTATCCTTTACTGTATGTCCCAACGGCTGCTTGGTCAGACGGAGGTTGTGAGCCCTAAGTCCAATAGGTGCAGCCAGTCTAGTTGAATTCCAAAAAGGCTCATGAGCTGAAGGACTGGGCAAGTGAGTGTGTGGCTGCCATCGCAGGCAGGATGCTTTGGAAATGTTTGAGCACGGCTTTTCCAACTACATGGAGCATGCATACCCCAAGGCAAGCCTTCTGCAAGCGCTGGCAGACGGTTACAGCAGCGTGACTTGCAGTAACCACGGGGCACACTTCCTTGCTCCTTGGCTCCACGTCACACCGTGAAAAGCATGGTGCTTGTGTTTACGCTTCATGGTTCATGTGTGATTGTTATTCGCTGTATGATTGCTAACTATCACATCGTGCTGGGTGCAGGATGATCTACGACCGATCAGCTGTCGGGGAAGCAACTCACAGGGTGGCATCGCCGTTACGTTGATAGACTCGTTGGACACGCTGATAGTGAGTGCGGCAGATCTACTTGGCCTTGCAAGTGAACAATGTTCTCAGTATTCGAGGTGTCTCCCCAGCTTGCATTACCTAGCAGGCAGCAAAAGTTTTTTTTTAGCAACTTGTATTCCAATGGAGTGATATTGCAGTGGGTATTGCAGTGGTTCAGTGGACCCTCCCGTCCATAGGCAGAGTCCCCGGGTAGACTGGCAACTTTTCCGGGGTTATACTGGCAGAGGAGCTTGTGTTGCAGGTCATGGGAAAGCGACCAGAGTTGCAGGACGCTGTGGGCAAGCTGGCAGCCAATGCCAGCTTTGATGTGGATGCCAGGGTACATGTCTTTGAGCTGACCATTCGAGCAGTGGGCGGCCTGCTGTCAGCCCACATCCTTATCGAGCAAGACCCATTGCTGGTGCCTGGCTATGATGGGGCCTTGCTGCGGCTTGCCGTTGGGTTGACTGACCGGCTGCTGCCGGCATTTGATACCCCCACAGGGGTGCCGCTGTCTTGGGTAAACTTGCGAAAGGTGAGTGGCCCTAGCTTTGATTCCCATGACATGCCGTATGTTGGTTTGCAGTGACAAGAAGCAAATGTGAGCGCTGTGGGTCTGGTTGTGAATTTGCCTGCAGTAGGGTTTTGTCATGCTTGCTGCAAATGCCAGCTTCCCCTTCCGCTTCAAGGCTGGCCTCTTTGCCCATAGCAATGACGCTACTGTGCTGCATGGGGGCTATTTCTGGGGCTACTTGTTAAGCGTGCAGTGCTGCACTCTGCACTCTGTTCCAGGGTCAGGTGAAGGGTGATACTCGCACCACCTGCACGGCATGCGCTGGAACGCTGCTACTGGAGTTTGGCGTGCTTTCACGGCTGACAGGCAATGCCACCTACGAGCAGAAGGCCAGGCATGCTGTGGAGGTGGGGAGCTTGCCAGCTGGCACAAGCATGGGTATGCCTGCTGGGATGGCTGTGAATGTACGCGGCAAACGGTTTTGATTGGACTGCCATCACCCTGTGAACATCCTGAGGTACAGCACAATGGCAGGGGCACTGGCACTGGTCATTAAGTACTTACACTTTGTCAGTCCTTTTGCTAATGGTTTGCCGACCGGGAATTGAGGCCTGCCCAGAGTGCACAGAACCGGCCAGCTTTCGCAAGTGTTGTGATGACCTGCGGCTGTTTGCCTGATGCCCCAGGTCATTCACAGCATGCGCAGCAGCAGGGGCCTAGTGGGTAATACCCTGGATGTGGACCTGGGCACGTGGAAGCGGACAGACTCGGGCGTGGGAGCCGGAGTCGACTCTTATTATGAGTACCTGCTGAAGGTGAGGCCTATGAGTCAGGGTTGGGCAGGTGCCTTTACAGGAGGAGGAAAGGAGGAGGGAGCAGCCGGTGCTCTCGAAAAAGGTCGAATGTCTGGCTGAGTGTCTCTGAACATCTGGCTGGCTGGGTTTTCGCTGTAATGGATGTCAGCTTCGCAGGCGTGACAGTAGTGATGATGCGCTGCTATCCAGCCCTCATCTGTCGGTCAAGAAGCATGATCTCATGGCTTTGCAGCAACTTTGATGTCCCTGTAGCTGCACAGCTCCTGACACCCATGGCTCTGCATCCTGCACTGCAGTCCTACCTCGCTTTTGGTGACGAAGCATACCTCACCATGTTTTCGGAAGCATACGCAGCAGCAGTTACACAGATGCAGGTGGGTCTGTGGGAGCAGCAACAGGCGTACCGCTTCACGTTGGCAATGACCGCTGGACAGTCTGTCAAGCTGGACACTTGAACAACCTATGCAGCTGCGGCTATTTTAGCATTGACACAACGCCTCCTATCTGTTCCAACAACATAACTCCGCCCATTATGCATTCCCATGAAGTTGGTGCAAGTGTTGTGCGATGGCCTGACGCATCAGAAGCATGGTTCTATGCTCAATGTGCTAGGGTTCAACCCTGTATGCAAGGATGACAGGCCTTCTGCTTCTCATCCCTTCCATTTCTTCCCTTCTGCCAGATCTCTCCCAAGTGGAATGGGTTCTCTTGGCTGCTGGATGTCCACATGAAGACTGGCCAGCTGCTGCATGCGTATGTGTGGTCCCTGGGAGCCTTCTGGCCCGGCCTTCAGGTGGGCATGCAGCGCTTTGGACCACATTGTTGCCAAGCGATTAAGGGTCGTCTTGGTAGCAATTTGGCCTGGCCTTCAGTTAGGCGAGCCGCGTATTGGCTCGTGATGGTTTAGGCATGACTCAGCCTGTCTTGGTAGCATGTTGGCCCTGTTCATATAGAGATGCATGGACATGGGGTTCCTCACTTTGGGATGTTGACTACCGGGCTGGTGGAATACCCAGGCAATGCCGACAAGGTAGATTGATGTATTGTCTGTGACTGTTTGTGTTTCATCACCTGCTGGGTCAGGTTATAGGGCGGCAGGTACTGCGAAATGAGAGCGAGAGGTAAGCTGTACTGGCAGTGCTGGATGCAGATAGGCTCCCGAGTCTACATAATGGCATCTGCTTGTGCTGCAGGTGCTGGCGGGTCAGGTGCCCGAGGCAGCGGGGCTGCTGGCAAACTGGTCTGCTGCCTGGCACCACTTCGGCTGGCTGCCCGAAATGTTTGAGATGAGCCTCGACCACCGGCACCCCACACAGTCAGGTGGCTTGTCACATCGCCCACTGCTGTGGAGACTTGCACACTGTTGCCTGGCACACCTACCACGTCCCCATCTATTGCTGGGCCTGTCTCATGATGGTGTCAAATACGCAGGCTTCCTTGAAGTTGTCCTTAGGACATGCGCCTGGAAGCTGAACCTCAGCCAGGCACCCATGTCCCTGTCCTTCAATGTAGTCATAGGCTCTCTTGCATATGGTAAGGCTCTCCTGGGTGCTGCAGGCTATCCTCTGCGGCCCGAACTCATGGAGTCGACGTACCTACTCTTCACGGCGACGAAGGACCCACGGCTGCAAGCCCTTGGGGCGTCCCTGCAGGGGCGCCTGAGGCAGAAAAACCAAGTCCCATGTGGCTATGCCAGCGTGCGAGACGTCAGCACAGGTTAGTGGCGTGGGGTGGGGTGGGTGGCCTGAGCCTGTGCCATGATTGGGAAGCCTTTGCCGTATGGATGCTCGTAGTTAACATCAGTCTGGTGGGCATGGATGGATCATCTGCCTCTTGCCTCCTGCTGTTGTTGCAGGGCAGCTTGAGGATACCATGGAATCCTTTTTTCTCTCAGAGACCACCAAGTACCTCTACCTCCTCCTTTCAAATGCCACGGCGCTGGTAGACTTCTTTGTCCTCTCAACGGAGGGCCATCTGTTTCCTCCCTTCCCATCCTCTGCCAATCTAGCAGCATCCCCCAGCGCTAGCAAGTCCGGCTTATCAGATGAACCCAGCATTGGTGACAGCACCAGCAGCAGCAGCAACAGCGAGACTTGCAGCACTGTCGCGGGGCCCAACGGCACGGACGACGCAGCAGCCGGCAGAGGAATGAAGGGCTCCAGGGGTGCTGACAGGAAATGGCAGCAGCAGCTGAGTCGGATGGTGGGTGCAAAGTGCCAGTGGTTGTGCTCAGCAGCAGAGGATGCAGGTGGCCAGGGAGCTGACAAGGTTCCCCTAGCCATGAGCACAAATACCAGAAGGAGCGACAGAGAGCAGGGCAGCAGCAGCGAGGACAAAGCCAGTAGTGACATTGGCGGTTCTGGGGGGAGCACCCAAGGCATGGGGATGGAGGCAGGGCAGCTACAAGGCAGCGAGCAGCAGTATGATGCTAGTCCTTCTCCGCTGTTACCCGTCCCATCTCCTGTCGCAGCGGAAACAGGGGCATCCCTCAAGCATGCCCTCCCGCTCCTGCCCCTCAACCCTCAAGCCCCAGCCTGGCTGCTGGACAGGCGCTGCACTGCCTGCCGAGTGGTGACTCGGGCAGTGGCAAGTCTTACTAGGGAACGGCAGCAAGATGCGGCAGCAGCTGCAGCTGTGAAGGCAGCGGCAGCGGCCAAGGCAGCAGGCATTGCTGGGGGTGGAGGAGCCAGCAAGGTGAAGTCGGCAGGTTCAGGAGGAGGTGGGCCCAGGTTGCTGCCACGGCTGGCAAAATGGGCTGGAGCTCCCTTCAGGAATGATCGTGAGGATGTGGCAGCGCAGGCGGGGCCTGGAGGGAGTCCAGGGGAGGCTGCAGGCCCATCCCTGAGTGCCTCAGGGCTGAGGCTGCAAAGGCAGTTTGCTTGCCGTCTTACGGTGAGGATACGGGGTGCTTTAGGCTTCCAACGCGAGATGTCGTCACACCCAGGTTACCGCCAGGCGTGCTGGCTTGGAGGTCTGCAAGAGTTTAGGAGCCGAGCTGAGCAGAGTCTCGCTGACAGTGGTTCGTGCTTTGGGCCGTGCTCTCTTCCTGCGTGGTGTGGCTGAGGTGATGTGGACGAGGGGCATGGGGTGCGTGGCAGGGAAGAGTGTGTTCCTTTGACTCTGTTTCATGTGCTGGCGGGTGTTGCGGCACGCATCAGAAAGCGCATTTTGCCCAGGGCGTCATCATCAAAGCGGCTGTGGCATGCGTCCATGTCAGCAAGGCATGGTGGACAGTGAACCCTCCTGACGTCCGAGCTTTCCACGCTGGGCTGCGCAGGTGGTGCTGCCAGGCATGCTGGGGTGCGAGTCGCTTGAGGAGCTCCCTGTTGTGCAGCTTAGCCAAGGCGAGCTGGACTATCTCCCAGGGAGCGCCGTCATAGTGCAGATTACCGAGGCCTTGCAGGAAGGTATGTCCTCCCAAGGCCATAGCCCGAGGCTGCGGGAGGTGGTTGGGGGCTACATGGGCCGTATCTTAGAAGTCGTGAACCGTTACTTACGGACAGGAGCTTGCTAGGGGTGTTTGTGATGGGAGTTGTGATGTTTGTCTGTTGGGAGCACGCTCGTGTGCGTGCAGCGCTCAGGAGGCTTCAACACATCAAGTGCGCTGCATAGCATTTTGGAATTGCTTTGACTGCTTCAACGATACAGTATGGCAGCACATACACGGCCCCCAGTGCACCTTCACATGTGCAAGCCAAGTGAACAACAACAGCAGATGGGTGCCACTGTGGCTACTTAAAAGCCCTGACCAGATCTCCACTGGTGGAATTCATGTTATCTTTGCGGTGCAGATATGCCACCCCTGGAGCTTGTTTCAATTGAGGCCACCTGGCCCAATGGCAGCTCAGCCAGCTACTTGGCGCAGTTGGCCATGTTTGGTCCAACTTTCAAGCCTGACTGTGCCACCAGTGACACCCGCCAGGAAACAAGGGGGTCGGGTGCGGCAGGGGAACCAGCGCCAGGGGCAGCAGATGCCGATAGGGGTGCCATCGAGGTTGCTGCCTGTGGCGAGCAGCAGCAGGAGGGCGGGGAATGTGTTGTCGACCCAGAGTCTGACTACCAGGCACCTTGCACTGCTGGCAAGGACGGCAGCAGTGACGGCTGCGGCAACGGCAAGGGCAGCAGCAGTAGTGGCAGCGGTGGACGCAGCAGCACCAGCAAAGGCACTGACTCCGGGGACAGTCTAGGCCATGAAGTGGTAACCCAATGGCAAGGGAGGCGTCTTTCAGAAGAAGAAGTGGCAGAAGCAGAGGAAGACGACCCTTCCACAGACCCATACATAGACCCTGATGACCTGGACGAAGAAGGAAGTGGCACCGGCCAGCCGCCGCCGCAGCAACAGCAGCAGGCAGCGCAGCAGCACTTGCAGGCAGGCAAGGAGGCCCCAGAGCTGCCAGCCAGCCTGTGTGTGGTGGAGGGCCCCCTGGTTGCTAGCGACCCCCTGGACGCCTGCTCACCGCTTGAAAACAGGGCGCAGCTCCAGGGTGCTGTGGTGCTGATGCGCCGGGGAATGTGAGTTGCTGGAGGTGTTTAGAAGCCGATCTTGGCTGCTGCTATTATGCAGCTGCTGCTTGCGTTGACAGAGAGGTGTCGCGCAGTAAGTAGGTTCCTTGCCCAAGAGTGCCCCTGCCTGTCTGTCTCACTTGCATGTATCCCCACGATTGCATCTCATTGTTGATAGCATTGATCATGTCGGCATGTGTATGCCACTTGCTTCTCCGTACCCTGTTGCACTGGGCCCACATCCGGGATACAGTTGGTCAGGTTCCCCCTGAATAGTGCAGAAGGGAGTCCCTTCTGCGTGTAGGTGCTCCTTCCTGGATAAGGTCACAGCTGCGGGGGAGGCGGGCGCAGCTGCTGTGGTGGTGGTGAACACTGACGAGGAGCTGATGTCCATGGGAGGAGACGACAGCGGTGCGTGTAGCCGGGGCAGCTGCCTCTGTTGGGGCTCCTGTGGATTGTCATAGGCAGCGGTATGCTTGCAGTGGACAAAAATAAGTTCCCTCTCACGCTGCAGCGCCCGCAGGGTGCGACGGCAGCGCATCCAGAGCACACTGTCGCGCTGCATGGTGTGTGATGGTTTCTCTGTGCTCGCACGTGACTTGCCCAGCCCAGAGAGTTCACTCGCTATTGCACCTACTTGTCTGCAGGGCGACACCCTAGCATCCCGGCCGTGCTGGTGCAGCACAGCGTGGGCCAGGCCCTGCTAGGGGCCGTCAATGGTGCCTTGTTGACAGCCGAGAAGGGTGCAGAGCAGGGGGCCGGAGCAGGACCAGCTATGGTCCGCCTGGCCGCGGCACCTTACACTGCGTATGAGCAGTTCAGCGCCGGCCAGCGGGGCGGCGGCAGTGGTCCAGGCCAGCAGCAGCCACAGCAACGCGGAGAACATGAGCCTGGGGCACAGCCGGTGGATGGTTCCTTGGAACAGCAGCAATGTTCCTTGCCTTCTGGGGAACCCCAGCCAGGGCAGCAGCAGTCCCAAAGCCAGGCCCCTCATGCCCAGCGGCAGGCGGCGGCCAAGATACCGCCAGGAGGTGGTGACGGCACCATCGGTGGCTCGACTGCTGGTGCTGCTGCCGGCGAGGTCTCAGGACGGGAGCACCAACAAGGCCAGACAGCAGCAACAGGGCATGGCAGCACAGCAGGCCCAACACAGACACCGCCGGGAGCGGCACTCCCAGCTCCCAGATTGGAGCTGTTGGTTCCCGCCCAGTCCCAGGGCTTTATACTTGAGAAGGTGGTTAGTCAGCAGATGGACTTGTCTCTGGTGTTCCGGGAGGTGCTAGCACTGCTGGGGGCCGGCAGCTCCCAGGAGGGCGAGGAGCAGCAGCAGCCTCCGCAGCAGGGGCAGGCAGAGCCATTGGCGGAGCACGCGCAGAAGCAGCCATCAGAGCAGAGTCAACCGGGGCTCGGGCAACATCTCACAGCGGAGCAGCAACAGCAGCAGCAAGTGCAGCACAGCAGCTCGCAAGAACCGAGGCTGAAAGCACAGGAGACCACAGAGGCTGGTAGCCATTCAGACGGTGACAGAGCCCCGACAGTGCTTTGAGCCAGCTTGCTTATAGGACATCTCAGTGACTGCTAATTTTGGGACGGCCCTGCTTCCTTTCCACGGAATATTTATGTGGTTGGGTTGATGTTCTGGCCGTTCCTTCATAATCCCTTTCCATAATACGCTTAACAGATCAGTACAGCTCGCACGTGGGACGCACACTAACCTCGAATGAGGGCATGAATGTCTGAGTTTACCTAACGGAACTCCAGCAAAGAACGAAAGCAATTGCAAACTGCCAGACGCTGAGCAGTGTATTTGAGAGACTGTTATATGCCACAATATGTGTCCGCAACCAGCAATAGCGCTACACCACAGATTACAATGAAATAGAACTGACAGACGCTGCCAAGCTGGAGACCCACATGTTATTGACAATAAGGTGGGCAGATAAGAAAAATCACAGGGTATAAGCGACTTTATTCATACAGCTCTACACTCGCACGTTGACGCATGTGTTCACAAGATTCCTTTGTAGCCACTGAAACACAGCACGCAGTAGCCTGGGCGGCTAAACAATGCCTAGCACAAAATGCTCTTAGTGTGCAGAGGCAGCTCACATGAGCTGTACTGCCTACAAAAGCAGGTAGGCAGGCCATGTCTAGCCACCCAAAGACCGGAGCTTGGAACCACCACAAAAAGACACCGCACATACAGCTAAGATGTCGCCCCTATGTTGCAATATCCTGAGGGAACCAGCCTAACGGCAGGCCTGCCAAGGAACCCGGGGTCGTGTGCAAGGCAACTGCTGACCCCGCCAAGAGACAGTAAGGCAGCGCAGCAGGTCTCCTTACAACCCGGCAGCAGGTCTGGGCCCTGCAGGTGGACGAGCCAGCCCTTGCTTGACATAATCACTCTCCACACCGTCGCCGCTGTGGGCTGCCATCCCTGGGAGCCGCCCAGGGCCCCCAGGGTATCCCTCGCCAGCAGTAGCGGCACCACTGCCACCGCGACCACCACCGGCAGCACCCGCCGCTGCCGCTTCAGCAGCCGCGGCAGCAGCTGAGCCCCCTCGCACGGATTTATCCCCAAACAGGCCCCGCCACGAGCGGTCGGCTCCGAGGGCGCCGTGGCCGGAGCCGCCGCCGCCGCGCATGGAGCCCTCGCGGCTGCTGCTGCTGCCCTGCCGCCTCACTGCAGGCAGCAACACGGCGGGGGACGTAGGCTGACACGCAGCGAGACTTGATCCGGCAGGGCGTGCGTACACCGTGGAGAGTGAACGAGGCAAGGGAGCGGCATGCTGGCAGCCAGGCAGTTAGGGCTAAGTTCCCAGCTCACGAATGCCAAGTAGGATCCCGCGGAAATTAACACCACCAATTGCAGCTGGTCCTATGGGGAGAAGCCTTACTGCTCGCACTCCCAGCAGAAGTGGTTCAGTGCTCCAAAACTCAAATTGGTCTCTCAGACACTGCAGCGCGCCCTTGTCCATGCCTGGAACCTACGCCAACCTCATGCATGGTGCACGAGACCAGCACTGCCGCAAGGCACCCACCCACCAGAGTTGACGCCCGGCAGGAGGCTAGTCCACGTCTGCTTCTGCCCCATGCTTTTCAGGCTCCTCGCCAGCAGCGATACGACCCGCGTGCCCCCCCGCTTGCTGCCTTCCTTGCTGCTGCTGGCGTGACCGCATGGTGGATCGCCGCCGCCCGCCGCCCACTGCGCACCCGGCAGGGGCGGCCCAACGTCACAGCCTGCATACGCTGCGACAGGCATAGCAGGGTAGACGGCTGCTGAGCTGGCACCGCTGCCCCGCCAGCCACTGCTGGTGCTTGCCTTGCTGGTGGAAGAGACTGCTGCAAACGCTGCCGCGGCCCCTGCCTGGCTGCCGATGGGGGTGTCCCTAGGGGTCTCCTGGGCAGGGCTGCTCTGTGCGCTGCGGGTTTCCAGGATGGTAGACAAGTCGGTCCATGACCCGGCGTCTAGCTGTGCTCCGTCGGCATTGCGCGCCACCCTACTCGAACTGAACACTGGCGCCCCGTCCAAGGCTTGCTGCTGCTGCTGCTGCTGCGCACCCCGCGCTCTCCGGCGGGGCTTGTTGCTGCGGTCCTCAAACTGATGGGGGTGGTGGCCTTGACCCAGGGGAGGGGAGGCTTGAAGCACGAAATCCTGCGGTGGCTGTTGTCGCGGGCTGCTGGGCTGAGCGTGAGCCTGGGCCAGAGTGGCGGCATAGGCACGGCCACCATGCTGCTTCTCCTCAACTACTGGGGCCCCCTCACCCTGCTCCTCCTGCTGCCGCTTCATCACCTGCCGCTGCAACTCCTGCCCAGGCCCCTGCTGCTGCTGCTGCTGGCGCTGCTGCTGCTGCTCCTGTTGCCGCCGCAGCGAGTCCCTGTGCAGCGACAGCGCCTCGAAAAAGTGCATGGCCTGGGCGGGGCCCGCCGGCCCCGCCTCCCCGGCTCCTGCTGCATGGTGTGCCTGCTGTGCCCTCAGCGTGGCCAGCAGCGTTGGCGCCCCGGGCGGCAGCCCCAGCGCGCCCACCTGCGGCTGCGGCGGCGCCTGCGCCTGCTCAGCGTGCCCTAGCTGACCTGGATGCCCCTCTGACTGCCGTGCCTGCGCCTGAGCAAGGGGATACGGCTGTGGCTGAGGCAGAGGATAGGAAAGCGGCCCCTCCTGCGACGTCGGTCCCAGGTATCCCCGCTGCGCATGCTGCTCACGCTGCGGGTGGTCCTGCTCCTGCCCAGCTGGCGGGTGGCCGGACCCCCGAGGTTGCCACCGGGCCCGTTGCCGCGGGCCAGGCATCTGACCTGGCGCTGCCGCCAGCGCCTCCCCAGTGCTGTCCTCAGCGGCTGCTGCCAGCGGCACGATGCCCGCTGCCACTGCTGCGCCCACCGCCATGTCAGCAGGGGAGAACCACTTGCTGAGCACAGCGTTCACCTTACGCCAGGGCGGGAGAGGTAGGTCCTGGAAGACACTAAGAAGCCGTCACCTCGGCAAGCTTGCACTGTTGAGTAGGACGCCTTGTCCGACCAAGGAGGCGTGCACAACAAAGGATGCTCTATATAACCCCCAGATGTAGCTAGCTAGCTAGCTGTTCTTGGCCCTTAACAATGCATGCAGTTCTTACAGACCACACTCCCGCTCACTGGCCCTACTCTCTACTCTTATCCCCAGGCAGCCATCTATGGCACATAAACGGGCGGTTGAACAAACTAACAGACCTGCGAGCTGTACACAGTCGCAATCTCGCCACAGAGCAGGTTCACCAGCGCCTGGAGTCGCAAAGGGCTGCCCACAAACTCAAGCGGCACCGCCTGCACGTCAGCAGCAACACTAAGTTACAGAGTATAATGATGAAGGCTGCAGGAATGATGCCCAAAGACAAATGTACACATGAGGGGAGCACTGTGCTTATGCCCGTCAGGTGTCATGGCTAGGAGACTGAAAGGGCCCAGCACTCAGTTCATTTTCTTGCCACCCAGCACCCTTGTCGGGTTGACAAACCAAGGCCCCAAGCATATACCAAGTGCTGTTCCCGCCAAGCAGCACCCCACGCCACAATAGGCAGCCTGGCTCACCTTGAGCAGCGAGGTGTAGGCGGGCGTTGGGTGCCCCACTTGGAACTGCTCACGAAAGCGAGGGTCCACGATGCAGGTGTGCTGCACACACAACAAACTTGCGAAGTTTTCGCACAAAGCGTAAGAGTGCATGCCAGGCAGCACCACCGCTGTATGAAAGTGTCCGGTCCAATACGCGGGTGCCCCGCTCATTGATCATTTGTTCTTATCTAGTAACCACAAGGGACACTACTGGGCTCCCTGGTCAGCCCACAAGCCCCGAAAGTCCCACAAGCCTAGCAGGAGAGCCGCAGGCCTTGCACACTGCACAGCCGCAGATGCAGGTCTGGGACCCTGCCCCTCCCGCTGCGGCGACGGCAGCTGCGGCAATGCCCATCCCTAAAAGCATGATCCCTTTGTTTGACAGCGTGCTGCACCTCCCAGCCACAAAAAGCGCCCCGCCCCTCCCCCCCTCTCTCCACCACCACCCCCAACACGCACCCACACACCACACCACACCACCAAAAACAAAAGAAGAACACCCAAACGCCAACCCCCCACACCGACTCACCTGCACCGAGCCGTCCTTGAGGCCCTGGCAGACAATGTACGTGTGCCTGAGCTTTTCCAGGCAGCCCTTGTCCACGTTGTGCTTGTAGGCAGGGTCGGTGGGGTTGTTCTTGCGCAGCTCCACTGTGGCAGCGCATGCACCCCAGCGTGCACCTCAGCATGCACCTCAGCGTGATGTGGAAGGCCAGTCTTATAAGCTGTCACTGGCAGGCAATCCCGCACCGGAACGGGGCTTCCACACCCCATAACGCCTCCAGGGAGACGCATGTATCCCAAAACAACCCTAGCCGACCCTCACCGACCAACGTCAGCTGCCTATTTTGCTCGGAAGTCACTAGAACACGCTGGTCCCCTCTCGCAACAGCAACGCTCAGGCTTGGGCTGATGTTCCCGGGCTCCCAAAAACACCCCCATTTCGAGCCTCGCCCATCGACTGCTTAGCTTCCTGCGTGCTCACCTGCATAGCCCATGGCGTCTAGCTGCGCCACAACCTTGCCAAGTACAAGGCCCGTTGGCTCGGTGCACAGCTCACGCACAGACTTGAGATCTTGCAGCAGCTGCAGGTAACAAGGAAACAGCCCACCATGTTCTAACGTTAAAGAGAGTCAGACAGGGCCTTTTTCTGCTCCCAAAAGCACTACTTGACACTTCCTGGGCTGCAAGGGTGCAACTTGCTGGTCCCGTCAGAAGGGACTGCGACTTTTCCTGTCCTGGCAAGCAGCACTGGCAAGGCAAGAACAAACTACGTCCCACCACCACCCGTCCTGCCACTCCCTGTTTGCTCGCTCCCTGTCTGCTCGCTCGCCAAGTCACCGACTCACATCCAGCTCAAAGTCCATCAGCGGCCTGCCCAGGTAGACGACTCGCTGCACCGTGCCACCCAGGTGCACGCTGGGGTCCCCATGCTCTGAGATGTCCCCTTCCTGTAGCCTGGCCAGCAGCGCGTCCCGCTCTGCTGAAGTAGTACCCTTGTGTGACAGCTCCAGGTCAAAGAGTGCAGAGTGCGTGGAAGAGTCGCGAACGCTGCTCTCCTCGCGTTCCTGCACATGGCACAGGGCATGGGGCAATTGTGACCAACTCTCAGGTTGCAATAACAGGCGCCTGGTAACCTTACAGTGCAGGTGATAGAACTGTAAGGCCCTGGCAAGATTTTCACGGTATCTTACCAAGTCCGTAGTCAGCCGCCTCCCCTTCCTACTGGAGCCGTCGCCACCAATAGAACGTGACCTTCTAAGGCCCATGAAGTTCATGAGCCTCCTGCTCATGGTGCTGGAGTCACGTGTGGCTCCCATGCCCCATTCGGCGCTTGAACTTACGTCCCTCGAGCGGGTCCGCTTTGTAAGCTTAGTCCAGCTATCCCAACCGTGCTTGCGACTTCCGATTTTGCACAGGGGTCGCCCCACATGGATGTCGCGTGATAGCGTGATGTGACCCTTGGGGCAGCAGGCGTGGCAGAGGGGACCAGTTTAAAGGATATTCGAGTGCCCTTCCTGCGATTGGCGAAGTTTCCCTAGACTTCCCACTATTCGTGCTGCTGTTGGAGGCGCTACTCTCACAACCCAGCGTTTCTTTTCACCCCCTTCGCCTCTTCTTACACACCCTGTGGTTTAAGCTGCTTGGAAGCCTTCATCGCACAGGTATGCCTATAGTTGCAGTACGGTGGGGCTAAGGCAGTATCCGTAGCTGCGCAGCCTGGCGTCTGTACCCCGGGTCCCATACAGTGGGGAGGACACACCTCAGAAACCCTCTAAGGCAGCTCCTTCTCGACTACCAGCGGTACACACAGCAGCCCTTGATAGCCACGCAGAACCCCTGCTAAATCCAACTGCTTGCCCTTGCCCTAAGCCAGCAAGCCATGCTGTGCTTCTGAAGGCTCCCGTTGCGTTCGCGCTGCGAATCAGGAGCCTGCGCACATCAGCAGAAGACGGCCAGCTAGTACTGCCAGTGGAAATCCTGTCCACACTAGTATTCGCCCTCAGGGGCACCCTGGTGCTAGCCCAGCACACCTCCTGGGGTTGGCAGCTACAACCAGCAGTTGGCAGCGTTGGAAGCAGCTCTGGCAGCAGGGACAGCAGCGACAGCAGGGGCAGAGTCATGTGGTATGCCAGGCAGGTGGCCCAGCAAGGCGGCACGACGGCCTTGTTGCAGCGGGGCTAGGTGAAGCACAGGGTGCAGCTGCTATCTGGAGGCGTGCATGAGTGAACAAAAGGCGAAGGCAGCAAGTGGAGCGACCATGGCCATCCCGTTTGTGAAGTATTGGCAGCATTTGGCGTGCGCTGAGGATTTGTTTGATCCCCTGGGGGTTCTCAACTCTCTTACCACTGGGCTCTGTTGGCATTGGATACCCTCCTATCTGCGGAGCGCACAGCAGACGGCAGCACAGGCAAAAAGGTTGTGCGGGCTTTTCAACCCAAACCCAGTCAGCGAGGGTGCTTTGATGTGGCTGGCATGAATTGGTGTTCGTGGTTTTTATTGTAAAAATGGGTTTTGGGCTCCGGGGACCCTCAGGGTCCTAGCCTACCAAGGCCGCCGTTAGTCGCTTTGTGGGCGCTGCAGCTTGGGGATGGCTCGAGTCGAGCCATGAAGGGGACCCCCTCAAGCCTAATGGGGCAGGGAGCAGGTGGGGACCAATGTGGTAGGCACACATTTGGATGTACTCTAGAGCCGCCCTAACTGGAGCGCAGGTTATAAGGATCCCAGAGCCTGCAGCACGCATGGCGGTCAACAGCATGCCTCCGCTACTCATCACTGTATGTAGTCGCCCAGCATCCTGGTTGGGACTGGAGGCCTGGCAGCAGGTTTAGACGTCTGTTTGCGAATGTGTTGCAGGCAGGGCATCCTACTACTCAGTCCTAGGATGCCCTACTAGGCTAGTAGGGTTGCGCCTGCCTTGGGGTGTGTCACGGCCG
>BBXU01001026.1:0-12219 GCA_001598975.1 Parachlorella kessleri | reverse complement strand
GGGGGGGAGGATCGGGGGGGTGTTTCTGTCGTGGGGACATGTGATACAGCGGGGGAGGTAGTGGGGGCTGGGGAGAGGTTGCATGACTCTGTCAGACGGTGCTAGGAAACAGGACTTGGCACTCCGAGCATGCGTCGACTCCGTGGTCAGCAAGACTGACCTTAGGCTGTGACCCCTGCTGTGAGCAGTTACCATGCATGCTTCAATTGCGTGCCACCATCACTGAAGAGTGACCTTAGGCTTTGCGACCCATGCTGTGAGCAGTTACCATGCATGCTTCAATTGCGCGCCACCTTCACTAAAGACTGACCTTAGGCTTTGCGACCCATGCTGTTTGCAGTTACCATGCATGCTTCAAGACGGCGATGAACGTTTTGGGGCTGCGAGCAGCGTGAGGCTGGCTCATGCGCTCTTTGGATGGGGGGGCACATCGGCTGGGGAGGCAGCCATCTTTGTATTTGTAGGCGTCTGACCAATAGATGGCTCTGGGGTTCTTCGACAGATGAGGCTGTGGTAAGTGGGGCAACTTCCAACTGGGATATGCCTGGTCATATCAACAAGTAGTGGACGGACTAGCTGTGGCCTGACAGTGCTGAATGTGGGGCATGCTCGGAGGCTTGCATGCCCAGAGTGTTTGAAATGACCTCATCTCTGGCAACTGATTCTGGCGGGTGTGCCTTCAGTCATTCCATCGACATTCCCGGCATACTCCCTCTGCTAGATTCCCAGGCATCTCGCCCATGCTGGGCGCCTGCATTTCGGATATGTTTTGGTGTTTTTTCCCTCGCACTGCCCATGCTACTCTGGTACACACCGTGCGCAGGGACACAGACATGCTTTGACATTTGGATCAGATCTGCAGGTTGCTGCCGTGGCTGCCCAGGCATTTTCAGCGTGCCTTCCTTGGGTGCAGCAGCCTCAGATTTTTTCTCTGGCCCATGTAACAACACACAACGAAGGCCTAAAGCACCCACAGACACAACTTCCTTTCTGACCGGTCTATTGGCAAAGCAAACATGGGGAGCCAAGAGTTCCACCAAACGTCAACAGGCTGCATAGTTTCGGCAGCAGGCAGGGGCACTCTGGGTGCCCTTTCCCGCCCAATGCGTCATAGCAGCAGCTTGCTCACAAAGAGCAACCCTGACCCCACTTGACATGCTCAGCTAAAGAGGCATGTTCAATTAGAAAACTCGCATCTTCTCACGCTGCCAGCCTTAGGCCACAGATCTCACTCACACCGAGGCCGCACTGTCGCCCACCCTCACCCAAGGGAAGCAGTCAGCCACTATACCGACTACAGGGGAGTTTGTAACCTTCCCTGCATAAGGCGACCAATGCCCACAGCAAGGCTCGCTCTACAACGGCCGCTTTCTGGTAGGAGAAGGTAGACGAGGTGGCAGATTCCCCACATCTCGAGACGCGCCTACAGCCCGTCAGTGGCCACCTCCACCACCTCCTTCAAGTCTGCATGGGCCCCTGTGGCAGGGTCGTAGTGGGCCCACAGCAGCTCCTTGCCCTCAAAAATCACCACGCCTCCCTGCTGGTATGCCTGCAAAGTGACACAATGTCAGGCGCTTGTGAACGCTACCAAGTTGCCGAAATCACTCCCCTCCTGCTCCAATGCCTGGCGGAAGTTGTGTCTCGAGTCAAAAGCGGCAGCAAGGCATGCACGGGGTGACGTGCCCAACACTAGTAACAGCTTAGCAGGCAAGAGTATCCTGGCAGGCTTTTACATTCTGGCATGCACCTAAATCATCAAATTGAACCCCAGCTCACACAGCCATGCGCAGGACAGCGCCTCGCCTGCGACAAACGCACACGGCAATGCAACTCCAGGCAAAGGGTCCACATTGCCCGCTGCTTCTCCACACCTGGTCCTGCTTGGGCGGGTGCCACAGCTTGTTCTTGACAAACTTCTTTGCCATGTTGCCAAGGTCCTTCACGTCCCCTGACTTGATACGGCTCCAAATGGACAGCGGGGTCTGCATTGGAGCATTCCTGTGATTGGAGGGACTCCAAAGGAATGGAAAGAAATGGACGCCACCACTCCGTCAACAAGCAACCCACGGCAAGCCAGCGGCATTTGTGGCGGACTCCCGGGCACCTTGGTAGCAACTTCTAGCATAAGAATCCACGAGATCCTTGCCAAGGGCATGATGCCCCTCCATGCTCAGAAAAGCGCCCCTGGCACACCTTTGGGTTGAACAAAGTCGTCAGCACGCCCTTCTTGAATGGGAGAGCCTCGTAGGTCACGGTGTCAGGGTCTGCCAGAAGATGGTCGGCAGGGAAGCCCGTCCGCTCCACAAACTCAGAGCCACGCTGCACACAACCAAGTACAGGGGTCACGACAGCCAAGCCCAGCTACAGCCCACACGACACATCATGTGTCTTGACAACATGGGGTTACAGCAGGCTACCCAATGCAAGCATCTGTGCAGTGACCAGTTACACTACGCCGATGCCAATGGAACTGGCTGCTTGCGAAAAGGCGCAACGCGGAACCAATACCAATACCTTGCAGCCAGGGATAACAAGGGGCGGGACGCGTCTAGCTAGCCCTGGCTACAGGGCTTGGGACAAGGACCCAACAGTTACACTCACCTCTGGTTTGCCGATGCTAATGAAATACACCTTCACTCCCTTCTCCCTGAGAGCTGGCAACACGTCCCGCTTGACCTGTGTTGCCAGTTCCCAACAGAAGGGTCACTGCAGCAAGCACAGGAGGCCGATCAGCAGCAGGCGCAGCCACTGCGGAAGCTAAAAAGCGCCCAGCAGCGGCGCCTAGCGACACCAGGAACAGTGGTGAGGTCGCGAAGCTTTCAATTCAGCACAGGCAGGTCTTTTGCCTCTTGGGAACTTACGCCCATCGACCTGCCAAAGACGAGCACTGCTCGGTCATCCTGGCTCCAGAGGCTAGTAATATCCAAAGCCTCCTGTGTGGAGACCAGGTAAACCTGCACCAGCAAGCCTCAATAATGCTCCAGCGGGCTTACAAGACCGCAATAGGCGGCTGGGCAAGCCGAAAGGCACTTTCGCACCTGCTTCCCTGCCAGGTTTTCGTATGCTTCGGTGCCAAGAGTCTCCTTCACTGCTCCAGCCCTGCCTGATGCCGACATGGTGACCACACAGCGCGACGAGCTGTGCCTCCTTGCTGATGAGAACGCCCGCAACGGCCGCAACGACCTAGCGACTGAGATCGCAGGGTTTCGACGGTTTCGTCTGATCAGTGGTGACTGAACAGCAACAGCAACTGACAGCAAGCGTGTTGAAGCCATGGTGGAAATTTGGCAAACAGGTAGCTGGTGCCGGACAAGTGGAGGGCAGCAGCTCGGCGCCCTTAGCGAGCTCCTGCGTGTCATTCACAGCAGGAGCGCCATGCGGAATTTACCCCCCTGCCTATGGACCCCCGGCGGGACCCCCAACAGCAGGCCACTTGAAAGCAGGCCAGTTCCACCCCAGATGGAATAGGCATTGCCTGCAAACTGTGTCCCCTGTCTGTTGTTAGGCGGTTCCAAACGCTGAACAGTATCCGGAACATGGGCGTACAGTGGTCCGGAAGCAGCATCATGGTATTTTTAACCGCAAGCTAGCTGGTTGAAACAGCACGCAGTGCGCCTGCACTTTTGATCGCCTGGGTTATGAAGTAGGCTGCGTAGACATGGCTCTAGGTCGCCGGGGAGCAGTGCACCTGGAGCCCTGGAAAGTATTAAGCCTGCTGGCCGGGATGATGGTGGCAGGGCGCCTATTCATCCTAGGCAGGCCAAGCAGCACTGGAGAGGGAGCATACACCTACCAGTGCGTGAACCCAAGCAGTGTCTATGGTCCTGCTCCGCTTGGCGCACCTTGCAGTTTGCCAAGGACAGCAGTGTCGTAGGATTGATGGCAAGCGCTACCATGGCCAGGGCTTGCATGCAGGTGGCCACGGCCACGCCTGTCGGTCGACCCAGTGGTTGTGCTAGAGCCAACACAGGAACACCCGCATGCCCGAGTGCTGCTAGTGAAGCGCAAGAACCCACCCTTCAACGGCTACTGGGGAGTTCCAGGCAAGCCTGGGCTGTGAGAGCAGGGCCTTGGTCTGCTTCCCCTCCTTCTGACTTAAGTTGTCCTACTTGCGACTGCCACACTGCTTCGCACGAGGTGCTGCCCTACTCGTGTTGTGCATGTCCTTACAGCAGGCAGCCTGGCTGGCGTTCTAGCTGGCCGTGCTCAAAACACCACCGCGCTGTCTGTGTATGCAGGGGGTTATGTAAATGAACATGAGAGGCTCCCAGATGCTGTGGTGAGGTACGCTGGCTATGATGTAGGCTTGCCGACAGGTTTGTCCTCCACCCATACTCGCTTCACTCCTTCAAGCGGTTGTAAACAAAAATTACCTTGTCTGTCTGTCAGAGAAGTGAAGGAGGAGACGTCACTGGACCTCAGCAACATACATTTAGCTCAGGCAAGTAGGTGCACCTTCTCAGTGTGTGGCATCTTGTTATGGGGGCACACAGCAGCAGTGTGCGCGTTGCTCGACACTGAGAGCCGGGGTGAGGCCTAGCATAATCATCTTATGACTCATATGATGTGCCTTCCCGAGGTGTGGCCGCCCCTCCCTCCCCGCCCCCGTATCTCGCCATCTGGTGCCTGTTCGGCATGGTGGAGTTGTGGTGATCACACAGGACAGCACTTGCAGCAGCAGCTATGCCCATGTCGGTCTTGCAGGTGGCTGTCTTTGACGATCCTGACAGGGATGCCCGCGGCGGCTGGTCAGTGGGCGTGACCTACGCCGCCCTGCTGCCGCCCTCTGCTGAGCACCTCCAAAGAGTGGCGGGCGGCGATGACGCAGCGGACGCAGCGTGGCATGATGTCATGCACCTGCCGGTGCTGGCATTTGACCATAAACAAGTCATCCAGGCAGCGCTCAGGTACATGGAGGGGATGTGGAGGCTCATTGCCGGGCTGCTTGCTTAGGTCCAGGCAGAGGGCAGGTTGGGAATGCGGCGAAGCCTGTGGGGTGGGGTGGGGGGTAAGGGGGTTCCCATACATGTATACCCGCACTTGTGGCGGCAGCATCTGGCACCCCTCTTACACCAGCCCCCTGAGCTCTGCCTGTGAGTCATGCATTGTGAAGGCTGCAGGGCTGGAAGAAGGTGGGGTGGGTTGGACAGGGGGACATAAAGCATCCTGCTCTGGTGCCGCAGGCATTTAGCAACGGACGACAGGGTCAAAGGCGTAGATGGGCTTGTGGATCAGCTCAGAGAAGCAGCTAGCAAGCTGGCGGGTCCCTGGCAGCACTTAGAGCCGCACAACTGAGCTGGGGCGGCAGCAACCCGGGTTGCGACCTTTTGAGGCTAATTGCCACCACGGTAGGCTGGACTCTTTACTGGTTTGAACATCGCCGCGGCGGCAGTGATTTGCACTGAAGGGCTCCACGGTTTGTTGGGCCTCAGTAGAATCGACAGCGACTGTCTCCTGTAGCTGACTGTAGCCTAGCCATCAGTACTTGAACCTGTACATACCGTCCTGTGCCTAAAGCCTTGCTAATATAGTACAAATTGATGAAGTGTATGTCATTTAGGGCTGCACGCCAACCAAGTGGATGTGCCTGCCAGTGTCCCTTCCTGTCTGGTTTGGTCGGCAGGCCAGAGACGCGTTTTGACCAGTCCGGCTTTTGGTCCTGTCGGATAGGGTTCGCGCGTATCTAGCCCTGACAAGGACGATAAATGTGGCTCGACGTGTGGTACAGGGGTCATTCTTTTTTCACAACCGGCAACCCCAGGCAGCCATGTTCGCACTCGCGGCACCCCAGACCCGCTGCTTCCAGCGCAGGGCCATGGCCCACCGGGAGGTGCCCACGGTACGGGCCAAGGTGCTCTGCCAGGCACAGCGGGCTCCCAAGGCGGTCCAGGTAAGGTCTTGGGGCTACACGCCACCAGGAGGCTGATCGGGGTTGCGATCACTCCTACCCCATCATCCCCCCCTGCTGGCTGCAAGCGACGCTGCGAGTTTCCGGTGTGTCGTGCCTGCCATCGTACGCTTGTGAAGCAGTGAATGCAGGCTTGGGTTTGCGTAGCGGTCCATGATCCTCAACCCTAATGGTACATCGTATGACAGGGCAACCCTGCTGCAATTGATCGTCTGCCCAGCTGACCTGCCCTGCCCGTCGTCTGAGTGTATGCCCAATGGCCCGGTATGCAGGAGAAGCTGACCCCTAAGGACCAGGTGGCCAGGTCCCTGGCAGTCCTGGCTGCTACTGGCGCCCTGCTGGTGGCTTACCCCGCCCTGGCTGACTTCTGTTCTACGGCCAGGTCCAACTGCATGGCATCGTGCAACGGTAATGTAGCAGGGTTTTCGTGCAACGTATCCCAAGGCACTTACACCTGCAAGTGCAGGGTGTAAGCACTTTGGACCGCACCTGAGGTGTGTCACCCAGACAGAGGTTTGTGGTTGCAATGTTCAGTAGCATCATGGCCCCTGCAGGCTGGTTTGGCTTTCCATACTTCTTGTAAAATGTCTGACTCTGGATGTCAACAGCGGCTTTTGACTTCCGTACCTTTGCTCTGGGTGTTACTCGGTCTGTAGAAGAGAGAACTGCTTACTACCAAGTTGAGGTGTCTGGCTATACACCACGTGTAGCATTGTGCTGTTGGTCTGTGCCTTTGCCTATTTGCAGGGCTGGCCTTGCATTGTATGTACCCTTTTGCTCTGCGGATAAGTAGTTGCTTTCTGTCTATTGAGGCGGGAGTTGCTTCTATCCCAAGTTGAGGCGCTTGATGACCAAACGGGGTGCATATCATGTTGCAGTCTGTCTGGGCCACTTCACATCAGCAGGGTTGGCATCGCCTTGTATGGCTGTGAACTAGTGTAGAAACCAAGGCCATACCCTCGCTTTTACCAGGCACTTGACACGAATGCCTTTGCCAAGGCTGCCCCCTAGCTGGGTTTGCTCGCTTGAAGGGGTTCAGCCACCCGGCCACCACCTGTGCCCTCAATGCAGCAACAGAACAGAACCCCTGTCAGCCTAGTATACACGTCCCTCCTCTCTGATCGCACCCTGCCACCCTCAATAAGAACAGCACACTTGGGCGCGATTGGCATCCAGTCCTGTTGGTACAGCCCAGCTCTTCTCCTTGCAGGGAACAGCTTTTCGCATTACCTGCCACCCATACAAGGACAGAGGTTCCACCCTCTCTTCACTCTGTTTGCACTACCTGCCACCCTGACTAATAAGTGCATACAGTCTTGTCAGTCCAGTCTGCCCATACCTCATCTTTGATCCACATCGCCTGCCACCTTGACCAAGAACGACCCCGCTCGGGGAGGGAACTACTGTATCAGAACTCAGGCAAGACTCAATTTTCCCTGTCTCATCCAGGGCGTTTGCCCCCACATGGGTACGCCTCTCTGTTTCCCCCCTCAAGCTTTTCGCCCGCCAGCCGGTCTGCCTGCTCTGCTCGCCTGCTGCACCTTCCTAGCTTCCTTTCAGGCATTCACCCTGTCACCCTGTGCTGTACTGCCTCTACCAACTTCACTTCCTGCCCGCTGTTCCAGTTGCCTTAGGTTGTCTCCGGGAGAGAAGTGCCTGATCAGGCCTTAGGCAAGGCCCAGGAGCATGCTTGCACCCAGCCTGTCAGTACAGTTCGCCCTAACTCTCCACTATGGATGCCTGCCACCAATGACATGAGAACAGTACCTGAGCAGCGAGCGGGTGGAGCACTCAGTTTTCAGAAAAAGAGTTGCCACCCACCAATGCATTCGCAGGTCAGGGACGCGTTTTGACAATTCCGGGTGGTATTGACTGCCTGAAGCTGGTTACTGGGTAGGAGTTACTTTATGGTCCTGCCGGGTAGGGTTCGCCGCGGCGCGCTCGCGCGTATCTAGCTCTGACAAGGCCGATAAAGCCGGCTGAACGTGTGGTACTGAGGTCAATCTTTTCTCTCCACCAACAACCAACCGACCCCAGGCAACCATGATCGCACTCGCGGCACCCCAGACCCGCTGCTTCCAGCGCAGGGCCATGGCCCACCGGGAGGTGCCCACGGTACGGGCCAAGGTGCTCTGCCAGGCACAGCGGGCTCCCAAGGCGGTCCAGGTAAGAGCACATAGCCTGGCAACCGCTTAGGAAGCTGATCGGGGTTGCGATCACTCCTACCCCATCATGGCCCCCTGCTGGCTGCAAGCGACGCCTGCGAGATTCCGGTGTGTCGTGCCTGCCACCGTACGCTTGTGAAGCAGTGCATGCAGGCTTGGGTTTGCGTAGCGGTCCATGATCCCCAACCCTAGTAGTACTAGGATGACGCGGCAATTATGCTGCATAACCCCCTTGCTGCTCGCTGCCCTGCAACGTCGTCTACTTGAACGCACGCCCCCAGGGCCCCGTGTGCAGGAGAAGCTGACCCCTAAGGAGCAGGTGGCCAGGTCCCTGGCAGTCTTGGCTGCGACTGGCACCCTGTTGGTGGCTTACCCCGCCCTGGCTGACTTCTGTTCCCAGGCCAGGTCCAACTGCATGGCATCATGCAACGGTGCCGTGGCAGGGTTTTCGTGCAACGTATCCCAGCAGACCTACACCTGCAAGTGCCAGTAGTACGCCCTTTAAGTTGCACCTGTGGTGTGTTGCCCCAAGAGGGGGAGCAATCTTGACAAGAGCGCGTCTGTGTTTTGGGATTGCAATGTTCGGTAGCATTGAGGCCCTGGAGGCTGGTTTGACAAGCCATATCTGTTGTACACTGCCTTGACTCTCTGGATATTCTGCAGCGGCTTTGACCTGTGCACTAAGAGCTGTAGGAGCTACTCGGACTGTAGAGGAGAGAACCTAATACCAAGTCAAGGCGTCTGGTTACACGCCGTGTGCCTGTCATTGTGCTGCTTGTCTGTGCCATTGCATACTTGCAGGCTTGGCCTTGCCTTGTCTGACCTTTTGCTCTGGGGGGTAACAGGCTGTTTTCGGCCTGTTGGGACCTGCTTACTATCCAAGCCTAGGCGTCTGGTGACACGCCGGACTGTGTTGCCTTGTGTGCCACTTCATGTTCAGGACGTTGGCAGAGCCTTTTGTAACAATAAGCAGTAGAGAAGGTCGTAAATGACGCATACATTGTACCAGGCACCCCACATGAATGCCTCTGCAAAGGCTTCCCCCTTTTGTGGTGGGCACCCTCACGAAGCCTTCAGGCACCCAGCACCCACTCTTGCACCCATTGCACTGACAGAACAGTGTCCGCTCACTGCTCCACCTCTCAGTGACTGCTGCCATCCACCGATACATATCGCGCCCTCTGCAGGGCTAGCTGTTACAGATTGCCTCCCATTGCTCACTGGCGACACTGCACTATCACAGGCATGTTATGATGAAGCGGCCCGCACCAGTTCACAGCACCGGCCCTAACAGCTTTCCCTCGCTGCTGGAAACAAGTCACTGCCAAGGTGTCATACCGGCACGACTGTTGACCACTCAGACAGCCACCGCCTTGCGTGCAAACGTCAGGTACCCTGTGTGGCCCCTCCCCTGCGCCACAGGCCGTGCTAGCACCCTCCGTTCTTTTGCTGGAGGCCCCTGGTCATGCCGTTCCCCCTGGGTAACCCCATTTGGCTGCCTTGGCACCGCGCCGTGGGCAGCAGCGGCCCCCTCCGGCCCTCCACGGCTTGGCTCCCCGGCGGTACCAGCAGCTGCAACATTTCCTTGCCCCTCCGCTGCCTCCACCATGCCAGCTGCCTCGGCACCAGCTGTCCCTGCGCTGTGCTGCGCTTCGCTGGGCTGCTGCTGGGCTGCGGCTGCACCTGCCTGGCTTCCTACACTGGCTGCTGTCTCGCCTCCCTGCGCCCCAGCGAGTGGCTGCAGCTCTCGCCCACAGCTGGTCCGCTGGCGCTTTGTGCTGCTGGGCTGCTCGGCGCCTGCGCGGATACCAGCTTGCACACGAGACATTGGCAAACTGGCAGCCTGACCAGATCGACCTCCCCGCAGTGCACGGCTACAGTCACTGTGCAGCACTGCTTCTCAAACTTCTGTTTAGGACTGCACTAATATGTGGTTGTGATGCCCCTGCTCGTACGCCCGCACTTGGTGCCGACACGACATGATGGGCTTGCGCCTCCCTCACGTCACCCTTGCTTCTGCGCACATCAAGACAACCCTGTCACTCCTCACCTTCTGTCTGCTGCTGGACCCCCTGCAGCTGCTGGTGCCCTTGCTGCTTGGCCTGCTGCTCCTGCTCCTGCTGCTGCTGCTGCTGCTGCTGCTGCTGCTGCCGCCCCTGCTGCTGCGCCTTGGCAGGCTCACTATCACTGAAGAGGCCCAAGTCCGTGACCAGCTGCTCTGTGGTCACTTCATAGTGCCGCAGCAGCACCTCCATCGTCCTCATCTCCCGGAAGCCGTTGGCATTCAGTGCAGCACAGGTCCGCTGCACCTGCACGCCAGGAGCAGGATGTAGCATGGCATATGCCACAGGGGCGATACTGCGCAACATTTACGGTGGAGCACTCACAGCACTACAGGCAAAGGTACAGCCATACGGTGCCGTCTCGCCCATGCTCTCACTACAGCCCCGCTCAACAGTGCCTGTCTGTTGCCCAGGCCTCTGCATGGGGAAGGTGGACTCTCAAGGACCAAGCATGGCTGGCTAGCCCTCCCCAGCCGCTGCTCTGCATGCGGCCCCGCATGAGGCAGCTGAAGCAAGCTGTCTTGCCTGCTCAATGCATGGGCTAAAAGCACAGAAGACTCCGTCTGGCCGCAGGCAGCGGCTTGCAGAAGGGACCACCTGCAGAGAAGTACGCGGAGGAAAGGGCTTGATTCCGCTCACAGTGGGAAAGCGGGCTTCACCCAGGGGGCACAAGCAAGGCGGTGAGTAGCAGCGTCCCTGCATACCTAGGTCACCGCTGGTACAGCACTGCCTATGAAAGGGGTGTGGACAGTCGGATGGTTACTGAGAGACCACGGCCATAATCAACAACCTCGTCTTCTCCCTCACTCCCACACAGGTCGGAACACCATCCATTGACACCCTACTACCAACCAAAGACCTAAAACCCTGATGAGCGCTGCTACCTCTAGCGTAGTCCACAGCAGCAAGAGCAAGCAAGCCCCTAAAGCCTGCCTTGCACTGTCGGTTCACAAGCTATCCAGCCTCTGTCCGCACAGCCTGCCGCCAAAACCAAGAGCAAGGACTATGCCCATCCTCTATTGCCTGGTAGGTCAAGAAACAGGGCACCGCCCAAACCCGTAACGCCACACGCGCCTCACTTTCCAGGTTGCTTGGCTCGGCTTGGTTCGGCTTGGCAAGTCCATGAGCATGGCAACAAGCCAACAACCTGAATCCTAGAAAGGCCTTCAGCGCTTGCATATGACTCAATGCGCCTGGGAACCTCCCTCTCGACACTGCCCATCTCCGTGTTGCACACACCATGACACCGCAATGTAACTGTGATGTAGAGAGGGGACCCTCACCTTCCAGGGGCCCGGCAGGTCGAGGAACAGGGCATCCGCCTTGCCATGGAGCTCCTCGGGGAACCCTTGCCCCTCAATGTCGCGCTGCGTCACCGTCACCAGCCCGCCAAGGCCTGCACCAACGCTGCAAGGGCGCTGCATGTGATGGGGGACTTGGGAAGCCCCGGAGGGTGCCCGAGGTGAAGCTTCCTCCTCCTGACTGCGACTCTTACTTAGTTCCGCTTGCGCCACGCTGCCGCCCAACTAGACACCCTGCCTTCCGAAGCCGAAGGAACCCCCGCACGGCTGCCTGACTGACTGCTGCTCTCAGGTCTGGAAGGCTGGCCGGCCAGACTCACCGCTGTCGCCTGCTGCCTGGCACTGTTCCTGGGACGCAGGCCAGTGCTAGATGGAAGCCGCTGACCATGGACTTCCCCATGTGACCTGGCTGAACCAGCCTGCCTGACTATCGGCTTTCCGTTGTTCTGCCGGACAGCTGGCCCCTCCCTGCTGAAGGACCTCAAATTGCACAACAAGGCTCCCGCCCACCCTCACTGCGCCACGCTCCTCCCTCACCGTTGGCTTTGAATTCCTCTGCCGCGGTGCTGGCCCGCTGCTCGTGGAACTCAAACGTCCAGACGTGCCCAGTGGGGGCGACAGCCCTGGCTAGAGAGGTAGTGAGGGACCCGCTGCCAGTACCACTCTCCAGGACTGCATGCACATGACAGGCGGGGATTGGCCTCACAGCATAGCAAGGTGGGACACTGTATGTGGAATTGGGTGAATGGCCTAATGGTGGGTGGTGTGTGTGTGTGTGTGTG
>BBXU01001025.1:0-13122 GCA_001598975.1 Parachlorella kessleri | reverse complement strand
CGGGGGGGGCGCGTATGTGTTTGATGGTGGTGGGGTGGGAGGGGTGTAGCAGCGTGTGACCGCTGGTTCTCCCAACCTGCTGTGATCCATGACCGGTAGGCATGGGCGTCACTGCCAGCCAATGCTTGGCGAACCAGCACGGGTCAGCTGTGAGGCCCTCGGCTCCATTAGCCGCCTTGCCTGGTGGATACACTTCATACCGGGAGCTCGCCCAGTATTGAGCGGCAGCATTCATCTTTCGTTCTAACCCACCCGTGGACCCAGGCCGCAGTTCCAGCATGGTGCAGACCATGCTGATGTCGGCCACGTACAGTATCTGTGTGCGGTGGCGCAGCACCTGGGTCCAGAGCTCAGGGGTGGGGGCTAGCAGGTAAACCCAGCCGCTGCTGGGCGCCTTGGCACACACTTTGATGCCGAACGGCCTGCCTATCCAGTCCTGTAGCCAGACCAAGGTTTGTTGTTGTGGACTTTTGTACTCTCTTCCAGTGCTCAAGTGCATGCAGTAGTCCCTTCATCCTGCCGAGTGGCACTCGAGCACTTGCGTGGGCTGCAAGCACGGAAATAAGTACGCTTACCCACCTTCATAGCAAAGTTACCGAACTTGTTGTTGAACATCCCCCGCTGCGCTACAGTGATGGCCTTCATGCTATCGAAACGTTCATACACTATCACCAAATCTCCATCTGTGATAAGCCTAGGTGGTGTGCTGCCCTCTGCATGTAGCAACATGGTGAACACAAGACGTCTAGCCCGCCTTTGCCAGGGCAACAGGATGCAATTAAAATGCAACTGGCAATTGCGAACGTGCCATCACACTGCAATCGGCGGAGCTCGCCTTCTGTTTTGTGTAGTACTGTACTGCTAGGGCGCAGGACTGCGCCCAGCAAAACTTGCTGGCTGGCAATAGGAAGCCGTCTTGCTCCCCAACATCCAAGACTTTTGCAGCCGGAAGGCGCTCAGTATTATGACAGTGAGCGGGCCGATGGCCACTCTGGTCTTCCCAGAGCGCACGGCACCTTTGGCGGTCCTGGCAGCCAGTAAGCTGGCCGATGTCCCTTTCGAGATCAAGCCTGATGCAAAACTAGGCAAGGATGCAGCACCCACGCTGTACTTCCAGGGAGGGTGAGTGGCACGGCAGCGCATGCCTGGCCATGTGTACGCAGCACAGCCTGTTCCACCTTGCAACTCTTATCAGTGACTGACCTGTTACCTCTGACAGTGCAGGGAGGAGGTGGCTGGGGTGCCCAACGCCCTGCGGTTTATTGCGAGGGCCGCCCGGTCAGGAGAGCAGCTGTATGGGGCAGACGCGCTGTCTGCAAGCCAAGTAAGTATCAGCCAGGCAGTCTGCAGACATCATATACTTGGCGCAGGGTGCCCTTTCATCAGTTGCTGTACCCAGCATGGCAGGGCATACTTCTCAAAGCCGGCAATTCGCTTGCTTACACATATGAACCAGGGGCAAGACTCTCCACCCTCTGCTGCCGCTATGCCGTTTGCATCTCAAGCTAGTTTCTATTTGCACCCACGCATCGGCCTATGACTGGAATTTGCCAGCCCCCTGCTGGCCCAGCTCCGGTGCAGCATCATGCTGTTATTTAGTCAGCAGCTCTTTTCGTCATTGGCGTGCTCATGCAGTTGCATGACTTTGCCTCCATCTTAATCAGGAAAGAACAGCTTGCTTGTTTTGACTTGCATACAGGTCGACCAGTGGCTGGACTTTGCCTGCACAGCGCTGGTCAGCGGTTCTGGCTTTGAGGCAGCGTGCAAAGCGGTCAACGATTTCCTCTCCATGCGGACCCTGCTCGTGGGCTACGCGGTGTCGATGGCGGACGTGGCCTGCTGGGGGCAGCTGCAAGGTGAGTTTATGCCCTGATTTTTGGGGCAAGCTGACAGGCAGATCAGCCAGCACGGATCGCTGATGACGAGAGATGCGTTATTTTGCTAACCGTAGCCAGGTAGCCGGCGCCTGCACATGGTGAAGAGAAGATCGTGGGCATGGTGCTGCAGAGCTTGCAACCTAAGCAAGCTGTTGAATACCAGTGGGTTGTTTGCGGTGCTCGTTTGTCAGGTGGAAAGCCATCTCAGAGGTAAAACTGCAAAGGATTTGAGCCAGGCAGCCACAGTCGTTGCGCTTACGCGAAGAGTTTTGCTGATGTGATGGGTGCCATCTTGCTGCTGGGCTTGCAGGCACGCTGCAGTGGGATAAGCTCAAAAAGTCGGGCAACTTCCCACACTTGGCCCGCTGGTATGACTTTCTCGGCGAGGTGTCAGCGCTTAGGGAGGCTGCAGAGCAGTATGGCGTGAAGCGGCGAAGCGCGGCGCCGGCTGGCGGTGCAGCTGGTGGCAAGGGGCAGCAGGTGCAGCAGGGACAGCAGGAGGGCAGCACGGACCACATGAAGGGCGGTGGAGGTGGGTGGATCAGCTTTTTCAAGTGGCTTGGGAGCGTTTGGTGGTGCGGGTTCCCTTGCGCTGGGAGTTTGCTGGTGTGCCAGTGTGTAGCAGCAATGTGCTCCACAGGCAGCCAGCACGGTAAGCTGCTTCTGACTGACTGTGAGGATGCCAGGTGGCTTACTGCTGCGGCCGGTCAATATTCCTTGTTGTTGGCAGCCCTGTTTCCGGGGTGCCCCCTGCGTAACCATGACCGCTGCAACTGAAAGACATGAGTTGTGAGCTTGGCAAGGCACATTACGAAAGGGCCCAGGGGTCAGGGACTCAAAGCTAGTCCTCGACTCTCGCAGACACGGGCAGCTTTGATGTCGGTCTGAAGGATGTGGAAGTGGGCAAGGTCGTGACCCGCTTCCCGCCAGAGCCCTCTGGGTACCTCCACATTGGCCATGCCAAGGTGGGTGCTAGGGGGAGCTGTAAGTCGCAGCATTGAGGAGCCGCGCAAGGCACTGGCTTGCTTCCTGCGAGAGCCTTTGATTCACACTGGACATTCCAGAGTGGGTAGGTTTGGAGCAAAGATGCACAACACAGCAGGCTGAGCAGCTGTAGGTCACTGGAGGCTCAGACTCAGCTACAGCGTTTGTAAGTGAACCGCCGGCAGTGATGGTTGTCAGGTGCTTCCTGGCGGCCTCTGTCCAGAGGGAGGCAATCCGTTGTGCAGCTGTGGCTGCGTTTCAAGTGGGATTGCATTGTCATGTTGCATTGCGTCTCCAGTGAGGTGTCCTTCCAGAGGAGTATGCTTGCCAGAGTGAGGCATGAGGACATCGATGGGTCCCACCTCAAGCGGTGGAGGGGTTCACGCTGACATAGGCGTTCTCATGCGTGGTGCGCTATGCCATGCTGTGCAGGCTGCGCTGCTGAACCAGCACATCGCCAGCATGTACAAGGGCCGCATGCTGGTGCGCTTTGATGACACCAACCCCAGCAAGGTCAGTAGGAGCCGCATGCCGTTCCTCCGTCGCTTATGGTCTTATGGCAGAAAATATGTTGTGGAGGCATTGTTCCTGGCAAATCTTGGGTGGAGGCCAGTGGACTGAAGAGGAGGGGCATTTTGTGGGCATTGTCTGCTTGTGTCGGCTAGGCTCTGCCAGCAGGGGTTGCTGCCACTGGATCTGCGGCATCGCTCTGGCTTACTTTGCCCCGATTGGTGCAATGGTGACCCCTCTGCCTTTTCAACGAGGTGGTGGGTTGCTCATGTATATGAGGTGGTTCGGCAGTGCCAGCGGCAAGCTCTCCTGAAGGCGCGGGACATGCGCAAAGTGGCACCTGGCACACCGCTGGGGGTTGCGCCCTAACAGCTTCTTGTGCCAGGCAGTCATAGTTGTACAGCCTTCATGCGGGCAGGGCTTCTGCCTACAAGTGTTGTCCGACCCCACTGTCATCTTGACCCGGTACTGTCCCATGGCATGGACGGTTGACGAGCTGCTGGAAGACGACGACAGGATTGCAGCGCAGTGGGTATACTCTTGAAGTCAGCGCCCTGGATGACCCCTGCAGGAGAAGGACGAGTATGTTGACAACATCATAGCTGACATGCAGAAGCTGGGCCTGCAGTATGAAAAGATCACCTGCACGTCAGGTCAGGAAGCACGTTCGTTGACTCCCACGAAGTCCTGACTGCCTTTGGAGCCGCGCCTTTATCGTGGTTGGCATCAGAGCCCTAGCTCCGCTGGCCTACTGTTCCTGCCTCGTTGCTCTCATGTTTGCGGCAGCACGCCACCGCTGGGTTGGTTGGGAATAGTTTTTGCCAGGCTTCAGATTTGGCATGTTGCGTACGGATTGCAGGGCCTGCTGCAACCCTGTGGCTCGCACCCCTGCAGTTTGCATCCTCCTGACTGTCGAGAACTGCCTTGCACCACCCGTCCCTACCTATGTTGAAGAGCTAAGCTCGGCAGTCATAGTCCTCACTGCTCTTTCCCCACCCAAACAACATGCGAACAATAGGGGCTCGTATGTGATGACTGGTCAATGCCGACACAGCTACAATGCTGACACTACCAGTAGTGTATTATCCCTCTCGACTCGTGCAGACCACTTCCCTCAGCCGGAGGACTGCGTGGTCCATACCAATGGTAGTACTAATGTGCTGTCCTTCCTGCCCCTGTGCAGACTACTTCCCTCAGCTGGAGGAGTGTGCCATCCGGCTGATCAAGGCGGGGCACTTGTATGCTGACGATACGCCAGTGGAGAAGATGCGAGAGGTGAGCAGCTGGCAGCTCTTCACCAGCTGTGCCCAACCTGGCTGACAGACCCCCAGAGCATGTTTTCAAGGGCCCAGCAAAGGAGGCATCCGTGGTGGCCACCACAACCTGACAGTGGTGCACCCACCATGCCCGGTGCTCCACTGTCGTGACAGCATTGGTCAATGGTGGATGGGTCGAGTGAAAGCTACACCCGTGCTGGGCGCCCTGCGCTGGTGATGGTATCATGCATACCCTTTGTGTTCTGTAGGAGCGCATGGAGGGCATCGAAAGTGCATGCCGCAACCGCAGCGTGGAGGAGAATCTCCGCATCTTCCAGGAGATGCACGCTGGCACCGAAGAAGGTGGGCAAGTACCTTGTGACGGCCCCTGCTGCTTGTGACTATGATTGTGACCATGGTTGTGACCCTGTCGTGCTGTCAGCTTGTTTGCGGGGCACTCTGCCAGCTGGCCTGAAGCTATATGGCCATGTCAAGGATCTGCCCTCCTTGTTGTAATGTCGAGGTGTCGTGCTATGGCCGCATGTGTCTCTAGTGGGAAACCACTCCCGAGCTGTCCCGGGCAATGCAGGCTGCAGCTACTTGCATCCATGGGAAAGTCCTCCCTAAAGCATTGGGACACCGGCTGTACTGCGGTGCTACCTGTTTTGCTGCTCACGGCCTTTTGAATGCCTGCCGGGATGCCTGCCTGCCCAACGCATGTTGCAGCGTCTCCACTGGCCCTTATAAGCGGGCGTAGCAAGCTTGACAGGAGCCATCGTCGCCCGCCGCACAGGTTGCCCTCCTTGTGTACCTCCAGAACCCTCCTTGCTAGGTTTTTTTTGGCCAAGAGGAAAGAGAGACGGACTTTGCTCTGTGCCGCCGCTGCAGGCCTGCGGAACTGCATGCGCATCAAGCTGGACATGACTGCGGCCAACAAGGCGCTGCGCGACCCGGTGTGCTACCGCTGCAACCCCACCCACCACTGGCGGACGGGCAACAAATACAAGGTGCACTGGGCAAGGGCTTATCTCCTAACACATTTACGGCGTATTTTCTGCTAGCAGAAGGCACAGATATCTTTCACCGCGTCATGAAAGGACTGGTTGTGCAAGTGTGGTACTGCAAACGCGTTCTGCTTGTGCAAGTTTTGGCCAGCGTGCCTGTGCGAGACTGGTGGTCTCTTATATGGGCTGCCCTTGCTCTGGGTAGGATGAGTGCGGTGATCCACAAAAGGAATGTGTTGTCAAGCCTGCTACCATCGGCACCAGCCTGCGCTATTGCCTACCCCTTTAGAAACCGTTACACAGACCTGTTGCCGCACTGGCTGCCCTAGCCCTGACCTCGGCTGCGCCTGTCGGGCACTCCCAGGGCAATGCATGGAGAGGTGCCTCACGCAGGGCATGCTGTGACAACCGTCTCCATGTGCTGTGCAGTGCTACCCCACCTATGACTTTGCCTGCCCCTTTGTGGATGCGTACGAGGGCGTGACGCATGCCATGCGCACTAGCGAGTACAAAGACCGCGAGGTGGGTGAGGTCCCGGGTAGGATGCGAGGATCTTTAAGGGGTTTTAGTATTCCTTAGTTGTGGGGCACTGTGGGGTCTGGCAGGCCAGGTGGTGAGCCTAGCTGAATCATGCAAGGGTTGAGCGACGGGTCCTTTACCTGGGGAGACGCGGCACTGACAGGGCTGCTGGATGGTCTCCACACAGGGCTTTGCCCGTGACAGATTGCAACGGCAGCAAGCCGGCTGTGTTGGGCATGCCGGGCGATACTTTTGCTTGCCCTTGTTCAAGTGCGCTGGCCATGAAGGCCATTTCAGATGTTGCCGTAGAGTCGTGTTGTATGGTGAGAGCAGGAGGCGAGAACACCACTGCTTCAGCAGCATTAGCCATTCCCAGAGGCGGCTTTTAACCCCTTTTGTCCTGCTTCTGCTTTGCTGAGCAGGCCCAGTTCTACTGGATCCTGCGGCTGCAGCAGTCGGTCTGGCCGGAGCTGCCTCACGTGCAGATTTGGGATTATGCCAGGTGGGTTGCTAGCCGCGCTTCTCCTTGACATCTTTTGACATCTGGCAGCAGGATTGAAAGTCCGGTGGCCCGAGTCCCTCGAGGAGCTGATTTTTTCATGCGCAGACTTGGAATGCCGAAGCTGGCCTCCATGCGGCCGCTGTTGTTAGCATGGGTGGCGGGTAGTGCGAACAGGGCGTGAGAGCTGGGTTGGGCTGGACTGACAGTGCTGGATGCAGAATGAGCCTGAATTCTGCCTTAGTGCTGAGCCAGTAGGTCTCTCCCTGAGATAAGCTAAGGCTGTTGTGGGCGGCGGCTTGTTGGGGCGGACCTGTTCTCGCTGCGCTGTGTGTGCCCTGTCACGCTGGGTGCTCTTGGCACGGTGGGCCTGCCAAGGTTGATCCACGTGGGTTCTGGCTCGGGTTTATGTCGACGTGTGCCGCACGCGCGCTTGCAGGCTGTCCTTTGTGCACACCGTGCTGTCCAAGCGCAAGCTGACGTGGTTTGTGAACAAGGGAATCGTGGAGGGCTGGGATGACCCACGCATGCCTACAGTCCAGGTGCGGCTACAGGTTGAAGTGTTTTTGCCCTGCTAGAATCACAGCCTTCTATGGAGAGGCTACCTGTGCAGCATAAGGACTCCAGTGCAGCAAAAGCAACTTCAGTTGCTCCTTTCCTAGGTTGTTCCTTTCCTAGGATGCGCGCATGGCAGGGTCGCTGGCATGTCAAGCTGGCCATGCATGCAGCGCGCCGGCAGCTTTGAGCTACACGGGCTCGAGAGGTCTGAGACACATGGTGTGGACAGCAACTCCTGTGGCATCGCAATAGTTGGGGTCATGTAGTGCTTGCCGCCATTACCCTTGCCATCTCTCCAAGGGCACTGCCTCACCCTGGTGGTGTGCTCTGTGCACCTTTGAGATGGCGGGTAGCACAAGGTGCACCCTAGCCGCTTGCACGCAAGCCAAAGCAACAAACAATGTGGGGCGTAGGTACCTTGCGGGCCAAGTTACTGCCTACAGACATTCCGGCAGCGGTGTGGACGGTAGTCACAGCAGCCCTTGGTGTGTCCTTGCGCAGGGCATGATGCGGCGGGGTCTGCAGCTGGAGGCTCTCAAGGAGTTCATCCTCAGCCAAGGGGCCTCCAAGAATGTGACGTACCAGGTAGGCTTGGCTGGGAGTTACACTGGTACGCTTGGCTGGAAGTTACCTTAAGGCCCACTTTACAACCCAACCAATCAGCCAGGGGACGCTGCCCAGAGTGTGACGCACCAGGTACCCTTGGCTTAGGTGCACATCAGTTGGAGCTTTGTGAAAGATGAGGAGGGGGCTGGGCAAGTTTTGTGTGGTAAGGTGAAATGGGAGTGATCCAGGCCTGGCACGCAGCCATGGTGCCTGCAAGGAGCTTGCATGCCAGGTAAGTAGTGGGGGAGTGCATGTTCTTCGTCGTAAAGCAATGCCTGGAGCTGTACCTGCTGAGTTGGGTGCGGCGGCAATGCCTGGGCAGCTGTGAAGGCACCACATTGGTCGTCATACTCTTCTCGCCATGGTTGACATGTCCTGCAGGAGTGGGACAAGATCTGGACCATCAATAAGAAGGTCATCGACCCGGTCTGCCCACGTCACACAGCAGTGGAGGTGACCGGCAAGTGAGTGCCTTTCCCATTTGGTATGTCGGCTCTCACCTGGCTCATAGATGGGTATCATACCTTTTGCGAACCTGTTGGGATTGCTCGTTTTACAGCTTGTTTACTTGTCCTGTGTGCTGGTAAGGGAAACCTGCTGCTGCTGCCCCTCTTATCACCGGCCAGGGGCAGCTGGCTTGCTTTGGTTCTGGTGGTCTTTCTGACCGCCTGCAGTGTGTGTTAATGCTGCATCGCTCAACGGCTCTGAGACCAGGGATGTGACCGTCGTTCCCTACCACTGCTTCATTCCTGCTCGGAACCCTTCCTCGCTGTGCAGGGTGCCCGTGCGGCTGACAAATGGCCCGGCAGAGCCCGAATTTGTGACCATCCCGCGGCACAAGAAATACCCGCCCGCCGGCAAGAAGGCCCAACTGCGCACCAGCGTGAGTTCATGCTGTTGGAAATCTGAGTTTGGCTGTGGGCAATGGAAGGCTAGCGATCTTCCGCGCAGCAGCAAAGGTCGCTCGACAGCTGCCTTGTCTTGGCTGCTGCGAAAGCACCCTGCTGTCAAGCGGCAGAACAGGCCATGGAGGGTCGACTCATGGAGGGTGGCCCGGTCATCTTGCCCAAGAGAGGGACCCTGCTGTTGTATTACGCTTGCCTCCGTTAGCTGAAGCCGGGAGGTCCGGCTGGCGTGTTCGAGGTGCTGCAGCTGCGGGACTCTGGATGTTGATCCATGCTTGCCTTCTGCTGTTTAGCTTCTGCTGTGTCCCAGAATAGCTGCTTCAGCTGTGCCGATCAGGTCACCTCTGGCAACACACAATGAGAGCTTGGTTGCCCTACCCTTGGCTGCCATACTCTTGCTTTGTGGAAGAAGACTTGTCGTGTCTACCCTCACGTCACTCCCCATCCCACCTGTCTGCAGGAGATCTGGCTTGACCAGGCGGACGCAGCAGCCGTGTCCGAGGGTGAGGAAGTGACCCTCATGGACTGGGGCAACGCCATCATCCGCAGCATACAGCGGGATGCCGCGAGCGGCGCCGTCACCGCAATTGGTGCAGGTGGGCGCCAGCTGTGGCGATGTTGTTGCCTGGGTGGAGTAGCTGCTGTTTGCGGGGGTGAGCGTGGGCAGGCGCTATGGGCAGTGCAGGGCGCTGGGATGTCGGGGCAGGTGCCCCAGGTACCCACCCTGCTCCACTCACCTGTTCTTGCCCCCACCCCTACCAAAGCACGCACGCATGCACGCACTCGCTTCCTCGTCTGCTGCATGTTGCGGGCAATTTCACGAGGACTGATACCGAAGTAGGGTGGCTGCCCTGGTAAGCAGACAACCAATGCCCGCCACGACAGCAAACAAAGCTCGTGTTTCACCTGCAGAGCTGCACCTTGCGGGCGACTTCAAGAAGACCAAGCTCAAGCTGACGTGGCTGGCGGGCAGCGAGGAGCTGGTGCCGCTGGAGCTGCAGCAGTTTGGCTACCTCATCACCAAGAGAAAGATGGAGGAGGAGGACGCCTTTGAGGACTTTGTGAACTACGACTCGGTGAGTCATGGTTGGGTGCCAACAGTGTCTCTGTACCGTCTCAGCGTGGTAGCGGCGGCAGGTCCTAGGCTTCATGTGTAAGCTGAGCTGGGCTTGTCAGGGCCGTGCAAGGGGCAGCATTTTTACAACTGCATGGGAGCCCAGGTTGAGTGTGACTTCGGAGGTGGCTGCGATGGGAACCGAGGTGCTGCAACTAATTCCACCATCTCCCTGCTTGCCTTTGTTTATTGTGGCACGCTGTGAGAACGGAGGAGAGGTAGTGGTGGTTGGTACAGACAGGACTGGATGCAGTTATGCTCTGGGGCTTGCCTGACTTCTAATCCTTGACCTTTGGGTTGCTACTCCTTGCGAGCAGAAGACGGTGATTGAGGCTGTGGGTGACGCCAACATGCGGACGCTGCAGAAGGGCGACGTCATCCAACTGGAGCGGAAGGTGAGTCATACCAGGACGCAGGTGCCGTTGTTTTGCAGACTGTGGCTGCTTGTGCCCTTCTGCACTTGGCTGGTGCAAACCGGGAATCGCACAGTTGGGTACTCATGTCAGCTGGCAAACTTATGCAGGGTGCAGCAGGTAGGGTGCTTCTGTGCAAGGCTGCACAGGGCTGCATGGCACACAGCCAGCGCACTTGTAGGGAGATAATACCTGCACTTCATCACAGCTAGATGTCTCTTTCTTTTGGGCCGCCTTGGACTTCACGGCACTACATTGGGGCCCAGCCGCTCGGCATAGCACTCGTGCCTTCTGACTGCACAGTCTTTCAGGATGTGGCCATGTCACCCCGTACGGGGCTCCTTCACACAGCAGTCGTGGCCCTGAGGACCACGTTCACTTAACCAATCACCTTGCTCAAGCATGGGCAAGCATGACTGGTGCCACGCCCCCTCTCCTACAGGGCTACTACATTGTGGACCAGCCATTGCTGAGACCCTACAAGCCGATGGTGCTCTTCAACATACCGGACGGCAGGCAACAGAAGAGTTAGGGCAGCCGCAATGGGTCGGCGCTCAAGTCATTAGGAGAGCTGGTGCACCAGACGATCCAAGATTGCGGGCGTGCCAAGACAGCATGGCTCCCCCAGTAGGAGGCAAGCAGCAGCAGCAGCAGCAAAAGAGCAGAGGGGTAGCAGAGCACTTCCCGGAGGGCCAGGACGCTCATTGGGGCGGACGTGGTGGCGAGGGGACTGTTTGAGCTGCAAATAGCAGTTGGGTCTGACAATGTGAAATTCCAGCAACCAGCGTGTACTGGATGCAAGGATTTGCAGTGCATGACCAGCTGGGGTCCTTACCGAGCGTTATGACGGAAAAGGACCCCTGCAAGGCCCTGCTACAGGCAGCACTCCTCAGTGGCGTTGGTGTCTGGCAAAAGGTGGTGCTTGGCTGTTGTAAGGGCCGTTATGGAGGGCCACATGAAGCAGCGCTGACACAGGGATGAGCAAGGCGCGCCAGCTGTGAACTCAAAGAAGGGACGTTCCAGGGGCGCGAGTTGTGAAACCTTTAAGCGATATAACTTCCTGCCCGAATGTTGCGCTCGTTCTGACCACTCCTTGACAACCAAGCTTCACTGGACTTCTTCCATCCTGAACAGCTTGATCATAAGACCCTACACTCTGGCGGCAGGCACATTGGCTAACAGATACTCCTCCTGCCGTGTCAACCGCTGTGCCATTGATTCCAATGACTACCTCCCTGTGACACCAGATGGAGCACTTCCAGGGTGCCACGGCAGCATCACAGACCAGGAGAGCGAGGAGCATAACATGTAGCGACCTCAAGGTCCGTCACCCCTTCCGGCATCTCCAGATGCCAGAACACTCTCAGCATCCCCTGCATGACCACCTCCCTTCTGCCCAGCTTCGGTCATGCACCTTCCCTGTACGCCATCGTCCTCCTCGTCTTCATCAAAGCCAACATTAGAGGCATAATAGCCTTGCCACCCCTCCTGCTGGCCCTGCTGTGCCGCCTGCTGGTGCTGCTGTGCCTGCTGTGGATCCCCATGCTGCAGCGATGCGTGGTGGGCCTCGTCCGTCTGCTCTGGCGAGATCCATGACAGGGGCTCAGCCGCGCCTGAAGGGCCCCCTAGGAGCCTCTTGCGCGCCTGCAGGAGAGGGCAGTATGGAAACATCTAGACATGACACGCAAAGGGTGAGAAAGTCATATTCAAGGAAGCTGACGTTTTCCATCCCATTCCTCAGAAAGCTTGACTGCCTGGTGATGGTACCTTCTGGCCGCTGCCCTGTCACATCGGATGAATTACTTTGGTGACCCTCTGTATGCCACAGTCAATAAACATGTCACAACTGGTCTCCTCCACTCTCACTCGCCTGCCACTATGCCGTCCATGCAAATTCTGCTACAACGGCGAGCATCCGCAAGTCCCTTCCTCCTTGCAAACATCGCATGCATGATCCCACATGCAGAGACCAGTGCTGATGCCCAACCCACCAAAGGCATGAGACATACCCAGCATACAACGCAGATACCCAACGACCCACCAGCTCGGCTATGTCACTCCGTCCCACAAACTTTGCGGCCGATAACACAGTACGCCAGCTGACCTCGTCAGGTGTGATGCCCCGGTGCTGCATGTCCTGTTCAAGGCAGTGAACACAGGACACACCTATGACAAATCACACAGGGCAGTGAGAAGATCAGGAGAACAACACCCATCAGAACACAGCCGGGAAGGGGAATCCGTGCTTGGTATTGCTTGCCATGCAGCCCACCACAACCCCAATCTATGCATGGCCGCTAACAAAAACTAACCAGCTATTCTTCATGCAGCAACCGCCCGCCCCAGCGCCGGCGCACGTCCAACAGAGTTTTGCTAGCCCCTGCCTGTGGTTTGCATGTACAAGAAGCTGCAGCGCCCCACCCAGTCCGCCACTGCAGCGGCACATCACAAAGGCGGTGTCGTGACCTCCAGGAGATGACCGCAAAAGCTCTCCCTTATCCCTAGAAATGGCAAAGCGGGGCCGCCACCCAATCAACCACACCTGAATGAGCTGTAGTGCCACGTCCAGCCCGCCCCCGCAGTGGCACTCCACTTTAAGCAGCGCATTGTAGGTGTGCAGCGTGGGCTCCAGCCCCCGCTCCCGCATGTCGCCCAGCATGCTGCGGGCCAGGCCCGGCATGCGCTTGTAGGCACAGAGCGCTATGAGGGAGGTGTAGGTCTGGACAGCGGGCTCCAGGCCTGATTCCTGCGGGGGCACAGCAGGGGCACAGCAGTCGTCACTGGTTTATTTAGAAAGGAAGCCGGTGAGTGATGGACACTGGGATGGAAGGCGCGTGTGTGTCGTGTGGGTGGGTGGGTGGGTGGGGATAGGCGGGG
>BBXU01001024.1:0-57335 GCA_001598975.1 Parachlorella kessleri | reverse complement strand
GGTGGTCGACTTGGTTTGGATGAAAAATGTGCGAGATGGAATTGGTATCCTGTCCGGGAGTTGAATGCCTGCACCCCATCCGCTCACCCTCATCAGGCGCAGCATGGCCACTGCAGCCTCCAGGCGCCCCAGCCGCGAACACGCCCCGATGGCGGCCGTGAAGATGCGGGCATCGGGCCGGATCCTGCCGGGGATCACACTCCGTGCAAAGGGTCCCGCTCCCTGCCCTCCCTCAGCAGTCGGCTGCATAACTGGACCGTGCCCCTGGTGCCTCCTCCTCCTCCGCTGCTGCTGCTGCTGTGCCCGCTCCTCCTCCTCCTGCTGTTGCTGCTGCTGCTGCTGTGCTTCGTCCAGCTGCTGCCGGCGTGGCGAGGTACCCAGGCTACCAAAGCCACTGAGAGACGGACCAAAGGCCCGCTGCATCAGCTGCACCACGTGCTCAGGCTGTAGGGAGTAGCTGTAGGCGTGGAGCAGAGAGATGAAGGAGGCAGCGGTGTGCACGATGCCCAAGGCCTGCGTAAGTCGACGGTGCGGCAGGGTAAGACGGCGGGTATGGTAGCAGCAGGCACCTCGATGACTTTGGAACTCATGGCCAGCCAGTGCATGACCACATGCGACACAGCCGTAGTAGCTGACTAGCATTTTCACCACACCCTGGCCCCGGGTAGCTTGCGCCAGCCCAAGGAGTACAGGGGCGTGCAGGGGAAAAAGCCCCACATACCGCCCTGGCAAACCCCCCCTGCACCCCTTGCCGCATACCTCCATGTCTCCCACCCATCTGTCCAGCAGGACTGCTGCTAGCTGACGCTGGTAGGTGCGGCGGTTGACCAGCGAAGAGGCGGGGCCGTTGTTCAGCGCACGCTGTGTCACTGCAGGTCACACAGGCATGGGGAGTGCTGGAGCTGTTGTGGGCGGTGGTGATGGGTGCGTGTGTGTGGGGCGGCGCCCGGGCACTGTGTCACGAGAAGTGTGACACGAAGAAACAGTATATCGAATCACAAACCAGCAGAACGACCCAAACGCACCTTCCGCGTCGCCCCAGGCGCTGATGGCATCAAATGCGGCCTTGAAGATGCCTTCTGTAACCCGAGCGCCGCTCCGGCGTAACTCGCTATATGCCTCCCCGACGCCCTGCAACCAGCGCAACACAAGCCCAGGGTGCTGCCACCCTTGCGTGATGTGATTTCCAATTGCAAGCTTGGGTCTATACCACAGGTGACAAGCACCCATCGCCGACAGCTTACGCAGCATAGCTGCTCAGCACACAAGTGTACGCGCCATAGGACAGCTCCGCTCACAGGCCGCCCTGGTGGCAGCTTCTAAAAGGCCAGCAGCCGGAGTCCCATCTGCCTGGCCGCCCACAGCAACCGAGGGCAGTCAATGCGAGGTTCCAGCATGGCCACCGTCTCCCTGAGAAGCCGGGACCCCAGCTGCCAGTGCACCGAAAAATGAAAAAAAAACACCTGCCAGCGCACCAACCTCTAGGTCTCCGCACGCGCCAAAGTGCCGCATCACGCGGCTCCACCCCGCAGGGCTCAGCTTCAGCCCGGCCGCCCCTACCGCCTCCAGACACCGTCGCAGTGCGTCAATGTCCCCAGCCGCCCCCTGGGCATCTAGAAGCAGCTCGTAGGTCTCGGCGTTGGGGACAATGCCCAGCGCCTGCATCTCTTGCATGCCCTCCTGCGGCAGGATCGATATAACCAAGTATGCCTGTGTTTCCGCTAACTCTTATCGACATGCGGCCCCAGCCAGCGCCTGCATCTCTTGCATGCCCTCCTGCGGAAGGAGGCAGGGAGATGCTTCCAACCGACTTAAGATCGCACCTGTATGTGTGTGTGCTGGCATAAGTTTGCAACATTGGGGGTTTGCACCCGGAGCCTGCACCTCTTGCATGATTATCGACGACTGAAACGTAAACTCTCAACCTTTGATGCGTTGAAGAGATCATCTCTAATAATCAATGTCGCTGCAGCAGCAGGTCGCATGGGACTGACCCAAGAGAGAATTGGATACAACCCCAGACAACCCTCCACCACAACCCACCTCCACAGCATGGACAGCTGCCATGGAGTCATGTGTCCGCTTTGCAGCCGAGCGCAGCAGGAGATTGTACGTGGTGGTGCTAGGGGGCAGGCCTCTCAAAGTCATAAGCCCGGTCATGTGTTTGGCAGCTGAATGGTTTCCCATTGCCTCAGCCTGCGAAGCCAGTGAGCAGCCCACCGTTTCTGGTTAGACTGACTGAACCGCATGGTCTTGGCAGATCCAGGGCGTGCTGTCCAGTGGTAGGGCAACACGGTGCGCATGCTTGCCCTCCATGCAATGCTCCCTGGCAGATTTTGGATGGGGCGCCATGATGGCCGACCCGTCCACACGCGGATTCGCGTCCTCGTCCGTGTGAAACTGTACTTAACACTTGCAGGGTTGTCAATGGGAGGCTTCGGAGCTGGCAACATCACACTTGCTGAATGTGCTGTCCAGTCAGGGCCCTACGCACCTGTGCCAGAACTGCGTTGCAAGCACCTCGAAGGTACTCCAAGGGGGGCAACTGCTGCTGCTGCCGCCGGTGCTGCCGTGCCAAGAGCATGTCAATGTTCCCGCCGCGCCCGCTTGTGCACGGAGCGGGCTGCATGCTGCCTGCAGCTGCAGCCACTCCTGCCGTCCGCCAAAGGTGCCCCTGTTGTTCCTGGGGAATCCTGCTAGATATGTCCACTGGCAGAGAGTCTGAGGAGTCCATAAGCTCCTCTGCAGCTCTGATTGCTTCCTCCAAGGCGCCAGCTCTGCAGAAACGCAGCCAGACTTGCAAAGAAGCGTGCCTTGGATGAAGCAAGGGAGTCCCCAAGCATGCCTGCCTCCATGCCTGCACCCATGTGTAATTAGCCCCTAGTGCAACCAGGAGCACTATAAGGCCAGCAACAGAATACATAATCAACCTCCTTGACACCGCAGAGTCGTGCCCCAGAAACACTGGTTCATGCTGACCAGGCTTGGCCATGCCAGGGATGGACTGCTTATCTGCAAAGAATGGGCTATTCCTGCCTGCTTTGCCTCAAAAGCACGCCATGCCACGTACTCCCTACTTGCTTCCTCGCATGCTTGCATACCCACCTGGCAAGGCCAATGACCTTGGCTGCAAGCAACCTGGGCTGAGCCTCTGTTCCGCAAACTGCCAATGCCTGCTGACAGGCCGACGCTACTGCTGTGGCATCGCCCTCCAAGCCTCGCAGCTCTATCAACGCAGAGTAGGTAGTGGCATCTAGCAGCACCCGCCTTCGCTGCAGGAGCCCCTCAACCTGCCGCGCACGCTGGACCTCGCCTGCATGTGGGTGATCCAGGCACCCTTTAGCCCGGCTACCAAACGCTCCGCTCCTGTCACACTGTTGGCCAGAAAGAGTCTGCGGCCACCTGACTCACTTCAAGCATTCCAGAGATTTGGTTGTGTAACAAATGGCCCCGCACGTTATCAGCACGGCCAAATTACAGGCATTAAAAATGGGTAGCCTTCCTCATGCTCGCACAGTCTGCAGGCTTTTCCCTTCTACAGTCAACCAAGGCCTACAGACAACACAAACACCTGGACCGTAGCAGTAGGCGTGCCCTGCTTAACAGAAGTCCTGTCCTTATCCTACCACCCACCTCGGCTTACTGCCCCTTGCAGCACAACGTTGCAGTGGAAGGTTTGGAGACGGCGGCTAGGTATGTCAGAAAGGTAGCGCACGGCGCGCTGCAGCTCCCCACCGTTGCACAGCGCACGAAGTGCGCTGAAGTGCGCGCTGTGGCTGACCTCCACGCCGCTGCGCTTCCACATGGCTGCAACTAGCTGGAGGGCTTTGCGTGCATCGCCGGCAGCAGCGCAGGCTTGCAGCGCAAGCTCAAACAAGGCCTGCTGTGTCACACGCGGCTTGCCCTCCCCCAACTGCTCAGCGGTGAAGTAGGACACCACCGCCGCATGCCGGCCCTCCGCTGCGGCTTGCTGCATGCGGCCAAGCAGTCCTGCTGCAGGGGTCGCTGCCTCTGAGTCTCTTTGACCTGATATGGCAGGAGCCCTGCCTGCCAGGCTAGGCTGCTCCTCTTCCTGTTTCCGATTCAACTGCTGCCGCTGCTCAAGCTGCCACTGCTCAAGCTGCTGCTGCTCATGCTGGTATCTGATGCTGCCCGAGGTGTGGTCCAGCGGGTTGTGCACCTGGGGCTGCAGGCTACTCCCAGTATCTAGGTTTGCTGGGTCGAATACCGCCGCTGTAGAGTAGTGACCGGCATGGCTGCTGCCCTCCAGGCAAGTGGTCCACTGAAGTTTGCCAGCGCAGGCCCGCTGCAAGGCAACCAATGCGCCACCATGCCCACTTACTCGATGTAGAAGTGGTAACATCGTTGGGTTAAATCATACGCCCAGCCACACCCAGCCAGCTGGAAATTGGACGAGCATGCAGCGACACGCTGAGCCCTAGCTACCCTCCCTATTGGCCTTCGATCTATTCATGTACGAAGTGGATTGCAGCAGCAGTTTGGGTGGGTTCCTCTATGAGTCAACACTTAGTCACCATCAGCAGGGGGGGACTTGCAGGTGCAGCCTGTGATATCACACAATCCTCATTGTCGGAGCAATCAGGCTACAAACACCAGCTTCAACAAGCCCACTGCTCCTTGTTCTAATACGAAAAGGGTTGGCAGTGGCCAGTGTCACAAGGTACAGGCTGCTCGGCCACATTCATCAAGGTTGAGCTATAAGGTGTGTCTGCAAGCGGGCTGGCCCCCCGTCAGGCAGCCATGCCGGCTGAGCAAGCTTAGGATTTACCCAGGTCCCAATCACACGGCCGCCAAACTTGCCGCTCCATTGCTGCTGGTCCCACTGACCCTGACGCTGGGAGTGCCCCATGTGGCCTGGCACAGTGCCCTCCCGCCGTCCTGTCGTTTTTTCCGGACCGGGTGGTACAGCATGCTGCTCTCCCTGCTGCTTTCCCTGCAGCGCTCGCCAGGCGACAGGCTGCCCAGCGTGCCCCAAACTCCTGAATTCCCCTGCCACTGCTTGCCAATCAGCTAACAGCTGTGCCTCTGCTGCTGCTTCCATGCTGCTTAGCAGAGATGGGGTCCCGCCAACAAAGGACCACAAAAGTGTAACGTGGCAGGCAGCAGAGAGGGGGTACCGCTTGCCATACTCGAAGTGCGGCTTAGCCCAAGTGGGGCCCCTAAAGTGAGGGCTGCCGATGCACACAGCGTAACAACTCTGGCCGGCCGCAAACCTGCAAGGCAAATGCCCTTGCTTATTTTACATCCTTATCAGGCGGCTTGCCAAGCAAGGTGGTGAGTGTGCAGCACAGCGCGCCCACTGCCAACTCAAAGAATGCAAGCAGTAACCCCAACCTCCCCCCTTGTGCCACTTGCCCCTGTCACTACCCGGTCCTGCAGCTGTCTGGAGCAGTATGGCAGTAAGGCAGCAGCCCTGCTCCTCCAGGAATAGTATACCTTGCGCTTCCACTGCCATCAGTTGGGGGGGACACACGGTAGCATGATCCAGTGGCCGTACAGTGCTCGATTAGACTTATCCCTTACCTCATGCTAGGGGCATATCCTTGGTCGGTTGAAATGCAAACCAGGCAGGCCGCATCCCCCTTATGCTGCTCAACAAACTGGTAGAGGGCTGACCGCATGGCCAAGTCCGCCGCCTGCCTGCACGTCCATTCCAAGGCACCACGTCCCTTCCCCAGGCTCAGCATATCAAGTGTGTACCTCTCGGGGGAAAGGCAAGCACACCTGTCAAGGAACTGGATGTACCAAGGCTGGTCTCCTCCCCCACAGTTCTTTACATCCAATCAAGTTGCAAAGCTGTCCCACTTAATAAAGGCTCACCTTCGGGTTTTAACAGTAACCAGGTGCCCTTGGGCAAGCTGCAGAGCTGCACTCAGTGCTCCTGATGGCTGGCCCCTCTCCAAGCGAGCCACAGTTGCTTCGTTGGCGTAAGCCACTAGCTGCGGCGTGTCTGGAGGAAGAGGCCGGTCCCCCACAAGCAACCGCACCGCCCGTCGGAAACGGCAGATGGCCATAAGGGCTTGCTGGATGCTTTTGGGGCGTATGTTGTCCATGTCCCAGAACAGCCCTATAACAGGCTGGCCCACTGAGCTGGGGAGCGGGTCGTGACACGCGTTTCGAACCTGTGCAGCACAACACGTCTTGGGCCCCCTGCCGCGCAAGGAGGCTGTGGCACAGGCAAGCTAGGGTTGAACAAGCGTTACCTGACAGGATAGGTGCAGTGTATTTGGAGGCGTTGCCCGGGATTGTGCCCGCCACCCTCTTGTAATCCTTGCATGAGGTAGTCCAGGGAGCCGACACAAGGAGCATGGCGCCATACGGCCAGATTCTTTAGGAGGAGAAGTCGATAATTCCTTCCTCTCTTGCATCTGCGCAGCCCAAAGGAGTGACGGTGCTGTGGCTGCTTCGATCTGCGGCGCCCTGGCGCCTAAACACTAGCGTAGGTTCGGTTCGGGGACTCTGAAGCGAGCACCAGACAAAGAAGACGGAGAAGACCAATAATAGATCGCTATTGGCGACTGCATCTGTTGTGGTGGAAGGTGCTGCAATGACGTGTGGTGTGTGGAACAGCAGGCATATCCTTGTGCCGTGTCAACCCTCGTGGAGGCTCCTTCAGCTACAAGCAGCTCCTGGTGTCCTTCACTGTGTGGCTCGGCGATCCTGGCAGCGACTGCCCTTGATCCAGATCACAAGGGTCCATGCCAGTGCAATGAAGGCAGGCAGCCAACCGGAGACTCGCCCAAAGACAGCAGCGGAAGCTGCCCAGAGCTACTATGATAACTACAACACCAAGAGGATCGACAAGATTATGGAGCTGATGGCAGAGGACTGTGTGTATGAAGGTGTGCTTGACCTTGCTAGCGTACCGTCCCTGCAGTCGCAGCTTTTCAAAACCCTGAATATAGTGCCAGCTCGCCCCTTGTATATTCAGAGTACTATATGCACGCAGACCTCGTCTACCAAGATGCATTTGTTGGGCGGGCAGCCATAGCGAAGTACTTCAAGAAGGTCGGTCGGCTTGTGCCGTCTGACATCAAGTTTGTTGTTGAGGACATCACAGAAGGCGGGCGCAAGGCTGGAGTCCGCTGGTGGGTGGTAAGGGGAGTCCATGTTTTTCTTTGCAGTGAACTCGCTTGCTGCTGAGCGATGCAAATGCGTATTATCGAGGTCATTTATACATGTATGTTGTACTGTTGTATACAGCGGTACCTCACCTCTGCAGGCGTGGGCGTGTATTTTTTTAGCACCTGTGCAGAATGCCGCCTGACCTCACACTTCACGGGTCATTGTGCCCATGCCTCCACCATGCCCTGCCATCTTTGGAGTTTTGCCTGTGGCTGAGAGCAGCTTACGCTCACCTCCAAGGACTCTAGGGTTCTCGCAGGCATGTTGAGCTGGAGGGTCACGAGTTCCCCTTTAGTAGAGGAGTGAGCTTCTATGAGGTGAACGAGCGGGGCCAGATCATCTATGCCCGGGATTTGGTGGAGCCCACCTTCAAGCCAGGAGACAGTGCTTTGCTGGTAAGCATCAGGCGCCCCTTGCATGCACGTCACTCTTTCCGGAAACAGTTGCATAGCAGTGCTGCACCAACCAGTGCTTGTACCCTGTTTCCGCCTTCTGAGCTGGACTGCTGGCAACGCATCATGAAGAAACCAGGGGGAAATGCGTACCCAATCAGCTTTCCGACCAGGCAGCCAGGTTGCGCTTGCCGGCATACGGCCGGGTAGCACCAAGGCACATGGTGGAGAGCTTGCCCGCCCCCCCTGTACCTCACTCTCACCGGAGATGGTGGCTCCTTGCGCCTCCTGCTTAGCCCCAGGCTGACGACAGTATGCCGTTATGCTGGCAGCAACTGCCTCCGGTGGTTATGATGGCAGTCCAGCTGGAACCCCACTGCACAGCGCCTGATCGGCCGTGTGCATGTGTAGGGCATCGGCCTTGTAGCACCCTTGGTGCGGAAGCTGGGCCCCAAGGCAAGCCCTTCCTATTTGAAGCAGCTTCCCATTGCAGCTGGTGCCATGTGGGCCTTCTATGCAGGTAAGATGGGGGTGTACAGTTCAGGCTTGCCACCTCTCGAACTGCTGCCACTCTGTAACATGATGATGCTGCATTGCTTGCTGATGTAGTCATGCCCTCCTTCTCCAGCGGCATTCTTTCTATACCCTACTACCCAGTTGTCAAAGTTGTACCTCACACTTTACAGAGGAGTTACAGAGTACAGCTGCCTGCCTGAGCCTGCTGTGCTTGCTGCCATGCAGCCTACATTGGGTACGTGATGCTCAGCACTTGGGCGCCTGGGCCGCCTGCATGGGGGACCACCCCTGAGCAGCTGCAGTCGCTCCTGCACGAAAGCTTCAATTTCTTCTATGTCAATGTCGGCTTGAGCCAGCTGGGCTTGAACCCCGTGCCCAGCATCCCTGAGCACCCTGTGAGTGGCTGTGTGCAGTCGGCCATTTGCTGTCTGCCTGCCCCTGCTTCAGCCCGGCTGTGCCGAAATAGCGCGTGCGTAAGAACCGCCACGCTTGCTGCAGAAGTGCCTTGTTGTAGCATGCTTACAGCTTGGCCTGCAGGTCTTGCCTGGCAGGTACATGGCTGGCAGGCATTTACAGTTGGCTGGCCTGTGGCTTCCAGGTGGATGAAGCGCTGTTCAATTTCGTCAATGCCTGGTCCCTCATGTTCTGGCCTGTCATGCTGGCTGACCCTCGTGGCCAACGCGTGAAGAACAGAGTAGGGTACTGGGTGGGGACCTTGGTGAGTTTGTTGAGCCGGACCAGTGAAGGAGCCCAGCCCAGCAAAAATCTACAATGTGCTGGAAGCAGAGCCCTCTGTGAAGTTTTGTCCTTGTGAAGTCCCAGGAAGACGTGCCAGCCGTGTCACTGCTAGCTGTGGCCTAGTGCGGGCGGGTCTATATGTTGCTATGTTACCTGCTCACCTCTGATGCCCTTTGGTTTGTGCAGTTTCTGACCAGTGTGGTACTGATCCCATACATGGCAGCACGCCTTGCACCGGCAAAGAGCACAGATGCCTCAGAGGGAAGGAGCGAGCAGCAGGAGAAGCCATCCAATGCCGGCAGCAATGGCAGCAATAGCAGCAATAGCAGCGCCGCTGGTGTGCCAGGCTACGCACCTCTCTTTGGTGGGATTGGAGCGGTGGTTGGCCTACTGTCCCTAGGGTGGGCTCTGGCAGCCCGGCCAGAGTATGGTGGCCTGGCCGAGCGATGGCACTTCTTTGAGGTGATGTTCAGCAGCAACCGGGTGTTTTGGGCGTTCTGTCTGGATACCGTGCTGTACACGCTGTGGCAGGCGGTGCTGCTGGGGGCGGCTGGCGCCCCTGCCAAGTATAGGTATGTGCCCTTTGTAGGCATGGCAGCATGGCTCCTGCAGGGCGGTCCTACTGAGGAGGCGGAGGTAGCGTAGGAGGTGCAGTTGTTGTGTAGCCTGTCTAAATCCTGCCACAGCTCAATTCCTCTGTTCTTCCTGTTGCAGCTGATTGCTGGAAATAGACAGGCAAGGGTGATTCTTTACAGGGTCGAAAGGCTGTATGACGGCGATACACAAGCTGAATGTTGTTGACGAACATGCAAAACTGGCGACCTTGCTGGGTGTATCGTGTTGTTATTGCTGCAAGCTTGCGTGAGGGGCGTTGGCAACTCTATCAAATACCACCCGTCCTACTGTCTAACCCTTGCTATCAGGAACATCCCACTTAAAAACACCCCACAACATGAGCAGAAGAGCGCCACCAAATCTCTTCCACCTCTTACTGCAGCACGGTTGACTGCGGTCACCCTTGATGTTATGTTCTCAAATTCTAGAGTGTAGGCTGAACGGGCAGCCATCCATCCACCGCCTGACGCCAAAAAGACAGACATGCTGGACATGCCATGGAAAAGGCAGGATGGAACACGCCCCATCCTTGCTTCTCAGATCCGCAGTAAGCGCAAGGCTTCGTATCATAGTTCCCTTGAAGCACAATTTTCGGACACTTATAGATAGTTTTACTGGTCTTGCAGTCCGTAAGAGTTGGGTCCTGCTGTGCTTTGCTCAAAATGCTGGCCGCAGCAGGCCCCAAACTGAGCTGCTATATTTTATTGCCTTGAAGTTTCTACTTGTTGATGATAGGCCAGCTGTGAGTCAAGTAGGTAGGATAGGTAGCGCTTTTACGCAAGCTGAGATGATCCTGTAGAACCGGTTCTTCTCATGCCTCCGCGCCCGCTTTCGCAGCGAGACAGCAACTCCACACCCCCTCCAGATGGCAGAGCCTTGAAAGACAAGAAAAATTTACACAGCCCTTGGAGCGCGCAGCGTGAAAGGAAGCGGCCAGCCATCAAAGTTGTCGAGCCGCTGGCCTCACTCACAATTATAGAAGAGGACTACACATCGCCGCCCAAGAGAAGAAATGGTACGCTGGAGGCTTTGCTCCCGCACTGCAACGGCTCAGGCTTGTCATTTGAAAGCAGGGCTCCCCCACATGCACACAGGTGGCACGAGCCCAGCTGCCAGGGAGCTACGTCTCTCGGCTGCAGGAGTACCGCTCGAGGAGAGAGTAGAGCCCACAGGCCCCCTTGCACAAGTAATCCTGTCGGCCTAGATCAGCTGTTACAACCACCCCAAGGCTTCGTAGGGTGCCTTTACTTCCTTGCCCTTCCATTTCCTGTGAAAGGTTAGGCTCAGCTGCTGAGAGGTGTGTTGTTTGGTGCGCAGGGCCTCCTGTTCCAAGCTGGCACTGCGTGCGACGGCTTCTCGCCCCTGGCCTCCGGGCTTGTCAGGGCCTCCTTCACATTTACGGCAGGTTAGTGGGGCTTACACACAGGCTATAACCCGCCGTGCTTGTCTACCGAAGGTCACCCCTGGTGAAGCACCCTTCCAGCTTGCCAGCATCTAAAGTCTTGCTGCCGCAGGTGCAAGTACATCATTAGCACAGAGACAGCCACAGCGGGCGCGGGCAGATGGGCCTCACTCCCAGTCTATTACCGCCGTAGAGGCTGCGAGGCCAGCAGCAGGTCCATCGGCAGCTGCAGGCCTTCATGAACCCCCGCTCTCTGCCGGCCAGGGACATGAGGGTGCTGCTGTGGAGCTTGCAGATGGCAGCTATTGTGTGCTTGACCGGGCATGGTCAGCGCCCATACCTAGCGTGCCAGGTGGTGGGACAGCTGCAGCGACAGAGCACCAGTTAGAGCAGCCGCGGCCAATGAGCCAGATGACAGACCGGAGCCGGCGCAGCCATAGCGAAATGGAGTGTGACCTGCGCAGCTCCTGGGGCTCAGAACGCAGCGCCGATGTGCAGCTACCCTGGCGCGGCATGCAGGCCTGCCTGCATGAACAATTTGCGCAGGTGCGGCGGAAGAGCCACGAGGGGGGCTTTGCTGCTACCAGTGCCGCATCGCCAGACGACACAGGCATGCAGCTTCGCGGCTCCACTGACTCGCTGCTGCGCGATAGTTTGGAATTGCCCAGCTGCACCGAGAGGCAGGCCTCGCTAGTGCCGCTGCGCACCTCCATACGTGGCCACTGGCAGCACAAGTCGCATCTGCACGGGCCCAGCCCTGGTGGCGGCAGTGCATCAACAGCCGATGTGCTGCCACAGCACCAGTCTGTTGCCAGGCACAAGTCACCGGCGGCACCAAGGCCCCGCAGCAGTGCACAGGTGAGTGCAGCAGATAACAGCAACAGGCTGCGCATAAGGGCCTACTCCTGACAGTACGCTCAAGCAGGCACGCTAAGTGACTAGAGCTGTGGCGACAGCCTCCATAAATAACTCGGTAGCTCCCTCGCTAAACCCAAGTCTTGAAGGAATGTGCTTGACCAAAGCACACCCGGCTAAGTGGCTTGCCTGCTGCCACTGCTGCAGAAGCACCACCACTGGGGAAAGTGCTTTGGTTGCCACTCGCCTTTCTCCTCGTGTATATCCCACCAACAGCAGAAGTGTGAGGATGATGATGCGGAAGTAGTGAGGCGAGCTGATAGTGAAGAGTTTGTGCTGCACCGGACGCAGAGCTTCCATGCGGACTTGCCCAGCAGGGGGCGGCAGGCCGATGGCAAGCCCAGGTGTGTGAGCCCCCTCCGTTGTTTCATATCTCTTCAGCCCCGGGGAGTCATGAATCCAGGAACCAGACAGATTTTGCACTGGCTAACCTCGCTATACTTGGGCGCTGATACCTGCGCGCTGCTGCAGTGTGCACAGGATGCGGATTGTAGCTTCTGCAAGCGGGTCGACAAGTCCCCCAGCCGCACCCATGCCCCAGGCAAGAGATTGCAGCAGCCCTGAAGAGCCGACCATGTGCCCATGCACTGCAGGCGGGAGAGCTTGAACCGACCACCTTCGCCAGCAGCGCTGGTTAATCGGCAAGACGGCTTCTCTGCCAAGTGCTGCTTCTCTCCTGTGCACCTGCTGTCGCCCCAGTCGGCCTGCAGCGACGAGGATGCCCCCTGCTACGGCCGGTCCCTCCCTGAGCAGTTTGAGCAGGTAGGTGGCCGTCTGAATTTGGCAGGACCTCCATTACATAGCGTCTGCATGCAGGGAGCAGTGCTATGCCAATTGGGGTCGTCCTGAAACCAAACCATTTGTGTCTGTTGTCAACTGACCGGCTGTCTGGCACTGGTGATCGCTGCTCACTATTGTTTCACCGCATGTGTCGGTATGGACGGGTGGGGGCATGGGCTTTGAGCATGAGGCTGTCAGCCCCAGATTGCAAATGTACACGTACTCCATGCTCCTTTGCTGAGCAGGCACCGTCCAGTCAAGAGCTGCTGGCCTGCCTGCGGGACCAGAGCAGAAACCCAACCGTTGACGAGCTGAACGACATGCTTCGGTGCGCGACAGGAGTACTGATATCACCAAGACTGCTCTAAATACACATGCTAGTGCATAAATGCTGGAGCTAGCTGGCCCGCATTGGTGAAATAGTGTTGGTGCGGGCGTGTGGGCTTTGCTTGCCTGCCTGCACGTTTGTGTATTCCGCATGCAATTCAGCGATTCGAAGCAAGGCGGTTTTGCTTGACTGTTCCAACCGCTGCAAACCCAATTGGCCCCCCTTGCAGCTCTTTCTGCACCTTGGATCTGCACCCCAAGGATGCAGAAGAGCTGGTGACCGAGGCTAGCAAGACCTTCCAGCTGGCCCCCAATGCGGCCACACTGCGTACACTGGATAAGATCTGGGCAGCCCATGACCAAATGTATAACTGAGCTGTGCTTGCTATTGTCATGTCGTATCAGGCAGGCAGCAGGCAGATGACAGAGGGGAAGCAAGTGTGGGGCAAGGTGGTCAAGCCAGGGCATCTCAGACCACCCAGGTTTATCCACGACCCACCTCTGCTAACATGTGTAGCTTTTAATTCTGCCTCGTTTGTATAACTTGGGGCGGTGACTTGGATCTTGCATGAAATAGGTGTGCTAGTGAAGGGCAGGGCGTGTAGGTTTGTTCACTCTCAGGCACATAGGCAGCTGCTGCACCTGGAATCATTTTCCTCCTTCTTTACCAAGTTGCCAAGCTAATCTCGCTGTTGCCAAGTTTTGAAGTTGCTCTCAATTTCTTTTATTCACCTCCCCCCTATTACCTATCCCAGCTTCGCCCTCCCATGCTGCTAGTCATAGTGTTCCCTGGAAACACTGCCATCCGAATGAGCTTAAAAGATGCAACTTCTTAACCCTCAGTTGCTGAAGTGTTGCCCGCAGCAGTGCATTTATGCAAGGGCAGCTCGAGGGCAAATGTTGCTATGTGCGATTAGCAGCACCGGTAAGTAAGATGTGTGAGAAGGCCAAAAAAACATTGCATACATCAGGAAGTAAGGAGTACACAAAGCAATGGATACAGCATTGAATACCAGTGCACAAGCCATCATCGCCGCCGATGTCAAAGTTACCACAGTACATCCATCTCTAACAATATTAGTGAATCGTCATCTGCCTCTGGAGGTGGCTGGTAAATCAGCACCGCTAGCGGGACAGGCTCGCTTCCAAGGTCATCTTGTCTGCCCGAAGGCAGGCAAGCCACTCGGAAGTCAATATCATACTCTACGCTCTCATCTGCTGCTGCCTGTACACACACCAGAAGCTGTGTTAGAAGGATAAACAGGCCGATGGGAACGCTATTGACGGCACACAATATATGCAGGAGGGTAGATGCATCTTGATTGCACTGTGCAAGCAGGAAGAGGAGCAAGGCACAAAAAGCACAGCACACAATTATAATTCAGTATTGGCAAACCAATCACGCAACATGGGATGCAAGCTCATAGATGAAAATCAGTGTCACCAATCCCCAAGGGTGTTTACCTTGCTACATGCATTGAGCGCTGTGTTTGTGTACTCATCGCACGCCTGAAAGGTCAAGTTGCTGGGAATGTGTTGCATGAAGTAGTCTGCACAAGTAGGAGGAGGGCGTCAGTTTTTGCCAGACCTGACAGGGTGCCCGGCAGCCGTAGGATGCAGCTTGATTTCTACGCTGATGCTAGTTACCCTGCCTCTCTCCAGACAAACCAGAACCCTAAAAACTGCACGTCAGCTGCAAATTTGTCACTTTGGCTACTGGCTACCACTAGCGTCACTGGCTACAACTGACGTACCCGCGGCCAGCATCATCATACCTCCCACCGTCGTGTCAGCTAGGTCGACAGGCTGCCAGCCACCTGCATTTCCACTTGAGCTTTGCCAAAGCTAGCTGGTTGGTGCACTGCACCTGTGCCTCAGAATAAGGGAGACAGAAAGCCCGCCCCCTTCTTGCCCCCGTCCCGACTGACCTGGTGTGCCTGCCCCCTGGCAAACAGACTGGGGAGCCTCTATCCGGCTGGGGCCGACGGTACTAGGAGAGGCGTCTGCTGCTTGCATCAAGCGACGTGACTGACAAGGGTAGGCAAGCGCTACCAGGGCTACAAGCGTGACGGCGAGGGCCTGCATGACTTGGAGCTTTGCGAGCCTGCGGTAGCTAGACGCCTAAGAAAGTTCTTCGGTGTTTGGCGTCAGGAAGGTCCAGCGTTAGCAGGTTGGAGATAGGGATGGTACTAAAATTGCAGAGTACTAGAGACGTATAGAGTATGACCAGGGTCGTTCTAATAGGTGCAAATTGGTTGAAGATTGGAACAATTGATCAATAGATCGAATATCCATGTCACCTCCTTCACATACATGCTTGACGCGGGAGACCAATGCTGACATGGACGACCTGGGCATGCGTGCCTAAGGCGTCTCATTCAAAGGTAAGAGTCTTGAACCTGGATGCTCTTGTGACTTCCTGGTCGAGTGAGCAGTTCTACGGACACACCTCTTGTGCAAGAATCCTGCACACTCCTGAGAGCAGCATGGACATCTGGGATTCATCTTCGTGAGTACGGTGTTTCTTATCATGTCATGCCTCATGTCACCAAGAAGTGTAACTCTCGTTCCGTGCTCCTTGCTGTCCCGGAGCCCCTGTGGCGTGTTCCTCTGCCGTTCTTGTTACAACCTGAGAGTCGTGTGAGCTCAAGTACTAGGTCCTTCGTAAACTTTCGTCAGGCTGGGGTGGTGGTGCTGCTGTTGCAGCCAGCTGCCTTCACTGCCCCTGCGGCTCACCTGGGCAGCCACCTATGTCGGCTTCATCCTCGTAAACGTGGCTTCCAGCCTGGGCTGGCTGGGGGCTACCAATAAAGAGATCAGCGACAAGTTTGAGGTGGGTGAGCCGTCAATGCCTGGCAGCTCGCTATGTGGCGAGCTTCATACAGTCCTGCCTGTGGCGTTGTCTGTGGCCTTGGCTGCAAAACGTTCTCCTGTAAGGCCCCTCCCTGAATTGCCAGCTCTTGGCGTTGTGCTGCAGGTTCCACTCACACCAGCTGGGTGAGTGTTGGTGGGACGGTGCCAAGCCGTGCCTGATTATGGAGGCTCCATGAATGTGTCCAAATGTTGAGCCTTCGCGTCGCTGGAACGGACACGCTCGTGGCTTCAACACTCTGCTTGGTAGAACTAGCTTTGCGCTGACCTACCAACCTTTACTTAGTGCGCGTTGGTACCTGTGGCATGACTGACTGTCATGTGGTCCGTGTAGGTGGGCGTTCTCCATCTGGGGTGTAATCTTCCTGCTAGAGGGCGTGGGCACCGTGTACCAGCTAATATCAGCCGGGTGAGTGAGTGGTGCGCGCCATGCCTGGCGTGTGCTTTTGAAGGTGTGCGTCGGGCTTGTTCATTCTGCGGTCGTTGCGAGTCTCTCTGGGCCTGTTTGCTGCGGATGGATATCATAAGTATCTCTCAGCTATCATATGTGAGCTTGCGTGTCAGCCAGTGCTTCTGTTCTGGTAGATAGAGGTCAGCTGGCAGTCCATGGCGGGACTATTCACTGGCCCACAGATGGGACAGGGTGTGATCATTGGTGGTAATACCCTAGACTCGCCGCTTGCGCAGGTATAGCCCGGATGGGTGGAAGGAGCGGTTTGTGAACTCGGTAAGTGATGCGTTACATTCTTGGCATCTAATCCACACCTGTGTGACTATACTTGCAGCTCTGTCTGATACTGCTACTCCACCCCAGCACAGCTGCAGTGGTCCAGATTTGGCAACAGTGGTTGGTTTGGGTGTTGGGATCAAGTGGGGTGGGGTAGGTGCATCTGCGCTGTGGCTGGGGGACCTGGGTCTCCCTGTTCTCCAAGCCCGGGCGTGGTTATAGGGCTGCTGTGCTAATTTGGCTCCTCCTGGACTGCTGTCGCCGCCGCTGTGGCTGCCCATGCTGCTGCCGCTGCTGATGCTGCTGCTGCTACGCGGTGCTTGGCAGGTGGGGCTGAGCTGGGTGGTCAGCTGGCTTCTGGCCTCCGGCTGGCAGTTTGCCTTTGCGGCTCAGACCCCGGGCGGCATGTGGCTGGCGCTGCTGCTTGTCCTGGGGGCCTTCTTGGCCATGGCGCGCGGCCTGGTCCACATGTACAGGTGCGCTTGCCAACAAGGCCGGGCAGGCGGTACGTGTCCTCCCCCCAGCCTGACCTGGCCTTGGGCACCTGTGCCTGCATGTTTCTGTGTGTGCAAGGCTGGAAAAGGGTGCCCTGCTGGCAGGCACGAAGTGTTTGTCATGCATGAGAAGTAGTACATGTAGGCAGGGCAGGTGGCCTGGCCATGGCCGGTGCTGGCAGGAGTCTGGCAGCCTTTCCAGTGTGTCAAGTGAGGCTGCCGCCTGGTTGCCACCACAAAGCTACATGTGGGAGTTTCAAGGGACGCTCCCGGCCGGCAGCTCGGTCCGGGGCGGCGTCTGCCGAGGCATCCCAGCCAGGCTGCTGCGCCAGCCTACACAGCGCACCGTATTCTTCCCTGCTACGCCACTACGCAGTCCGTTTCCCCACAGTCCTCGGCCCCCTTCGCCCTCCTGCAGGCTTCGGCATCAGTATGGCTCCGCCCCCGACCACCTCCTGTATGTGGCCTACTTTTTGCCCACCTCCATCAACGCGGCCTGGCTGTCTGTGGCGACCGCGGTGCAGCTGCTGATCGCGCTGCATGGCTCGCAGCGGCAGGACGACCTGCAGGTGGCGGCGGTGCTACTGGCGGCGCTGGTGGCGGCCGGAGGTGCGTAGTAGGTTGGAAGTGACAGAGCGAGTACAGGCAGGGGCAGGTGCGTCGTGGTGCAAGCTGCGCTGCTGGCGGCGCTGGTGGCGGCCGGAGGTTCGCTCGGGTGATGGGACTGTAGAGGGGGCTAGGGGTGCTGTAGAGGGGGTGGGGTTAGGGGAGCGCAGGCAAGGGCAAGGGCGGGGTACGTCGTTGTGCGCGCTGCGCTGCGGGTGGTGGTGTCGGTGCTGCGGACCATGAACGGAGAGGGGAAGCGATTTAGGGTTAGGGGGCAGGGTGTGTCATTTCTAAGTGGCAGGTAGTTTGGTGCTGCTGGCGGCGCTGGTGGCGGCCTGGGGTGGAAACAAGGCCTGGTGGTTGGTAGGCCGTATGGTGTGCGCGCGTGTGTGTGTGGGTGGGGGGGGGGGGCGGCGGGGGCGCGGCGGCAGGGGCTCTCTGCTATGATTTCCTGGGCATTGCGTGTACTATGTTGATCACTGTTGCGTATGGGAGGTCGCATCTGCAGCGTTTAGCCATCCGCATCCTGCTGCCTCCCTTAAACCTTTTCCTGCAGGAGGCTACTTGGTGCTGCAGCATCGTGACACGGCGTACGGGCTGACGCTGATCTGGGCTTTTGTGGCAGTGTACGAGAAGACGGGCTCCCTGATGGTGAGTGGGGCCGGGGCTGTTGTGGGGATGGGCAGGGCGAAGGTGACAGTTGAGAGAGGTGGTTGAGAGGGGTGGTGCCAAAGATGGGGTTCGTAGCGGCAGCAACCGACACGGTTGGGAGATGGCCAGGACAAAGAATGACAGAGGGAGGGTGGCAGCGGCAGTAACCGACACAGCGAAAATGTGGGGGCAGGGGAAAACAGGTAGGTGCGGTGATATCATAGTTGGATAATCTCGGTGGCGGGCAAGTGATGCATTTTCTATATATGCCACTTGCGCCAGGCGTAAGGGCACAACTGGCACAGACATGCCGTCTTCCCACTTGCACCCAAAGCCTACCTGCAACCCTCTCTAGTCCCATTGTCATCGATGCTGTTTTTGCTTGGTGCTGCAACTGTGCTGGTGGTAGACCATGTCCTCGCCTTGTCTGGTGTGTGCTTGTGCACCGGTATGATCTGTGGACCTATCAGTTTTAACGTGTCGTATGAAACCAGGATGCATCCTTGTCTGGCTGCAGGTGCGCAACACCGCGGTGGCAGCCCTAGCGGCGGTGGGTGCGGTGACGCTGCTAAGCGTGCTGCGACGACGGCCGGTGCCAGGTGGGGGTATACCCCTGCAGTCTACTAATTCGGCGGACATCGAGGCCAGGCAGCCGCTGAGGGAGGAGCCCAGCAGCGGCCGCGACTAAGCTGCTAGTAGTCCACGACATAATAACCCGCTGCGGGCGCTGGCACAGCAATTGCTGGAGCCAGGCAGCCGCCGGGGGATGCAACCAGCGGGGCTCGTGGCTAAACGGTGCTACATTTGATGACTACGCAGCAGTAGCGCTACAGCCAGGCATCTTGCTAAGGTGGTAACCCAGGCAGGCCCAAGATTATGCCGCGACTTAGCTGTCGCTGGAAGCATGGCTTTGCTTGGTACCGGGGGAGGGGGCCGGCTAAGCGGTAGGCGGGGCCATGGGTAGGTTGTGTGGGCAGCCTGTAGGTGGGGCTTACTAGTCTGGCCAGTATCCAAGCCAGTGCTGGGAAGCTCCCAGGCTCGTTGCTCCCCACTCCGTCCTGGTTGGTTCGTCTGATCCAGTCCCATTACCGCCTTGCTGCTGGCTGCTGCGTCCTCCCCCAGTGCTTACACTCCCAGCCAGTGATGAAAAACTGTCTGCAGCAACAAGTGCTGGGCAGAAGTAGGAAGAAAAGGGCGATTAAGCCCCTATTTGTGCACATCCTTTGGCAGTATGTGCCGGTGTGCCAGGCGTGTTGTGAATGGCAGCAGGTGGCCGCTGACACATCTTCCTTGCTGTCTATGCTACTCTTTATATTCCTTGCGATCTTGCCATACTGGTGCCATTTGCTTTCAGGTGTAGGCTGGTTGGGACGATTGCTGGTGGGTCCATGTATGAAGTGTTCGTCATCCTGCTTGCCATGCATTCTTGAAGCAAAGCGGTGCGGTGTGTACCCTTATTTACACTCTTGCTCAGGCCTCCAGGCAAATCTATGGGGCATTAAATGCGAACATCCTGGCATTTCGTGCTCAACTTCTTCCGCTGTCTATATGTCCTTCCGTCCTTCCGTTGAGGGTTTGCGTTTATTGTGGCAGGCAATGCGAGCTGAGAAGAGTTAGGGGTGACTGTACTTACTCAGGGTGGCTGGTCATGCGAACAGAGTTGAAGGCGAATTGTGGTGACAGGGGCAATGCAATTATGCTCTGGGGCTTGCCTGAGGAACTGTACTGACAGGGCTGGCTGGGACCTTGCTGCTTTGCCTGCTTTGCTGGGACCAAGTGAGGTGGGGTGGGGTGGGGGAAGTGGGAGAGGTTGTACACCCAGCGTACTGCTAGGCGTACCAGCGGCAAGTTTGGAAAGGAGTTGGTTGCGAAGCCCAAATGACACTCTCTGGGACGCCTGCCCGATGCAACGGCAGTGCAAGCAACAGGCATGAAAGCAGATGGTGGCAAGGGGATTTACCTGCAGAGCGAGGCATCATAGTAGGCGAAGGAGAGTGGGGGAAGTGGGGGGGATGTTAATGGTTTTCCCACACCTGTCAAGCCCTTGGCCATTCCCTGCCAGGCATAAACTGAGCAGGCAGGCAGGTTTGCTGTCCTTGGCAGAAGTGGCTGCGGGGCTCCAACCCTGACTGGCGGGTACCAGCTAGGTCGGCTCCCTGACATGGGCAGAGGCGGCCTCCTGCCCATACAGGCCAGTTAATGCTGGGATAGGCTGGGTTCAAAGCAGTAGCCTCCAAGGCCTCTGGCCTGTGACCAATATGGGCAGCTTACTGCAGCTCTTCACAGCGGCAGCGACAAAATGCAGTTACAAGCACCAGGTTGCACAAAGTTGACGCTGCATACCAAGACCAACACTGGCGTGGTGCCGCAGGCCTGTTCCTATTCTTCTCGCTGACAAGTGATCCTCAGTGCCTGGTCCAAGCTGGCAGCCACCACTGCCGCTGGTCCCTCTGAAGCTGCACCAACTCGGCTGCTCCCTCCTCAAACGGATGTCTGTCTGAGCCGCACTAGGTGATAGCATACTGTGCTGTGCTGTGTGCTTCAAAGGCCGGAGCGGCCCCACACCACAAGGGCTAGGGAGAAGGAGAACATGGCTGCGGTTGCGGCCCAGCCGATGTTTTGGATGATGGGCTCACCCTGCAATCACCACAACGCAACGGTGGGCTGAGACCAACACCAAGCACCGCCTTGTTTCGCAGCCCTCCTGCCGCTTGCTACCAGCACGCGAGGTTCGTACTGCAAGCTCGATGTGACAGAGGTGCGTAGACTTGTAACGCAGCTGTTGCTCAGGCCACGCCCAGCAGTTCTGACGATGAGCAGACGCGCTCGACTCGCCATCAGCGGCTCGCCAAGGGAAAACACTGGCCCCGGAGCTAACTGCACCGCTGACTCACTGCACCGCTGCTCACTGGGATTACACTGGCCGCGCTGCTAGCTGCCAACTGCTAGCTGCCTCACCTCAGCTAGCACAAGGGCCTCCTGAGCGGCCTGGGCAGCGGGGGCGATAGCCAGTGCAGCTGCAGTGAGTGCGGCTACGGCAGCGGCCTGCAAGGGACGTAGCCAGTAAAAGAGGTGTCATAACAGATCACAGCCACCCAGCCTCAGCGCCTTGTGCCCCCGGCCGCCCTGCGAATAGTAGTTGCAAGGCCAGTGAGTCTACCCCACAACGCATCAGCGCTGGCCTCTGTAAGAAGCGGGGCGGCGGTGCATCAGTGATCGTTCACTATTGCTTCCAGTCGTCTTCAATCCAAAATCTCCACTGCTGCATGTTGCTAACGCCATGGTTACTCTTGTGGCTAGACTGTTGCCCCGCCCCAGCGCCTCCCAGTTCACCTTCTGCTCCTGCCTCTGTGCAGCGGCAACTACGCGGAGGGCGCGCTGGGGGGCCACGCGGCTGGCGGTGAAGCTCTTCCCCAGAGACACTCGCTGCTGGGTGAGGCTAGCGGCGCAGGCCATGTTGCCCAGTCAGTTGCTAGCAGCTGAATTAATGCAGCGAAAGGTGCAGGCTGGGACGGTGCAATGTAGGGCGGTGGCCATAAGGCTTGATCCTGCATCGTGCTTTCTTGTTCAGATAAAGCAGGCCCAGCAGGAGGGCAGGAGGGCGCGCAGGGGGACATGGGGGTGGGCTTTGCTTCTGTTAGCCTGATCTCAACTTTCAGGTGGATAACGACAACCCCCACTGCCATATCTCGTATGGACGGGTGATCGTTATGTTGAGTTACACCGCAGCACCACGTGCCTATTTGACGTGACAACTGCTGCCATGTCCGCTCCATACACGATAAGGCTGGATCAAGAGGCTGCTAGGGAGCTGGCGACGCGTGGAGCAACTTTACTCTTTTTGGGCATGCCGGAGGGGTGTGCACTGGGCATAGACCAGCAGGTAAGGGTTCCTGTGCTGGGTATGTAATTTGTGCCGCAATTCAATGTAACAGGTATGGATGATCGTGCGTTGACCCCTCCCCCCCCCCGTCTCCCACCTCCACCACCACAACCTCTTAGTTTCTTAAGCCACGACGACGACGACAACCACCCACCCAATACAATTACAAACACACATAACCCCACCACCATTCTGGGAAGTAGGTGCGCAGCTTGGACAAGGTACCAATGCTCAGTTGCTGTTTCGGAGGAACGTTATCATCTGACAGTAGTTGTGATACCCCCATCTGCCTCCTGGGTGCAGACTTTTCTAGTCGGACCCCGCTTTCAGGGCGTTAAGATGGTGCCCCCTGGCGCGCATGTCATCTCCTACAGTGCTTCCAGCGGCCAGGGAGACTTTGGCCCGACGACATGCTTCTTTCTTGTTTTGAAGACAGGGCAGGTAAGGCGCATGCAGTGGCATATGATGACCCAATAGCCCACTCGTCGGCTGTCAACACTAAAGCCAACTCCCAAACAGAGCCCATTCTGGAAACTCAACATGGTCAACTCAACAGCCCCCTGACGCTGAGGTTTGCAAGAATTTCTCGCATTCGGTGAGGGGACACCTACCCTGTGCAACTCGAAGCAGTCCTCAGGGCCAGCAACTCAGTATGCACAGCAACTCCATGCACGTGGCAGGCGCGGCAGGGCGCACATGCGGCCCTGGTTGCTGCCGTGGTATAAGTGGATGCAGGTGACATTATTAAGGAAACTCCAAAGCCAGCAACACGGGGCCGAATGGCAGCTAGAGACATCGTCTGAGTTGAATAGTCAGTTGCTTCTGTGCAGGTGGTGGTTCGGCGTTGGAGTGCCGCTGAGGAGGTCCTTCAAGAGGTGCCTGATGAAGATGAGGTGAGACACTCTCAGAGGTAGAGAGGCTAGTTTCTGACTTGTCCAAGATGGAGCCTGGTCCAGGGTTCAATGGGGAATGTATGCTAAACCGGAGAACAAAGCCGACTCTCAGAACGAGGTGCGATGAGTCACCAGTCTAGGTGGAGAGCCTAGTTTACTCTAGTTATCAGGCGAGGAATGAGCTTGAGGTACGATGGAGTAGCTGTCAGTCACAGCTGGCTAGTTGCTAAGCCTCCTGTCTGAGGTCCCTGCTCAGGTGGAGCGCTACATCCAGGGCGTTAAGAGCTTCCAGTTTGACTCGTCGCTGGCGCCGTACGACCTGCTTAGCTACAACCGCTGGCGAGAGCTGACTAACTGCATCACTGCTGGGGTCGTGGATACCCTGCAGCCTCTCTCAGGTGTGCTACCCACTGCCCGAGTGCTAGTGGAAGTTGGTATACAACATGGCCTACCAAGACGGTGTGTGACTACTACCCTTTGAACGATATGTTTTGGGGGCCTGAAGTACCTCTCGGGTGCTGCCTCATCCCAATGCAGTATGCTGCTGTGATGTCGGTTATGATCAAGCAAGTAGCATGGCTTGTTGCCAGGCTACCCAGCAGCTCCAATCAGTCACAGTGCTACACAAGGAGATGGTCCAGGATTATTGCAGCTGCTCAGCCTGACAGCCTGTGTCCCGTACACACAGCTAATGCCTGCTGGTTGATTACCCCATGCTGCTCTCACTGAAAGCCGGGGCTGGGTGCATCGGGCAGCCCCCTGCGGCTCCTTTGATGGCAAGTCTCTCCACCTATGCTTCCGTGTGTGGGTCGGTCTCTCTAAGTGACTATAACATGTTTTTTAGGCAATATGAGCATCCTAGCAGAATCAGACCCAGCTGGTGACCGCCCGGAAACTGCGGCAGAGGAAGCGCTGACCAAGCAGCTGCAGGAGGGGCGGGCAGCCCGTGCGCAGCAGGCCGCACAGCAAGGGCAGCAGGGTGCTCAGCAGGCACAGCACGAGGGGCAGCAGGGGCAGCAGCAGCCGATGGTGGAGGATGGCGGTGGAGCCACCGAAGCCGCCAATGGGGCTGGTGCAGCACCACAAGGCGCTGGGGGACCTGGGCCGGCCCCACATGCTGGTGAGCCGCTGGCGGCATGCAGCTGGCTGGGGGGACTGCTGGGGGGACGCAAGAGGGTGGTGAGCTGCTAGGGGTTGTATATGGCTGATACTGGAGGGTTTTTGAGTGGCTGGTAGGCTGCTAGAGGGATACCAATGTACCATCAGCTGGGTGGACCCTGTGTTGGCAGGGGCAAACAAGTTGGGTGCTTACGACACCACAGCTGGCCAGGGGTTAGCGTGGCTGCAAGGAGCATATCTGGACTTTCAAGTTTTGCCTGCTAGGAAGCTGACAGCGCTGCACGTAAAAGGCGCCAAGCGTGCTTGGTGCTTTTGGCTCTTGGGAGCAAACAAGGCAGGCCTTGCTGCACCCCAGTGGTGCCCTCCTGGACACCGCTTCCTTTGCTAACAAGGGGGGGGCGCGAGCCAATTCCTCCTGGCGCAGGCCGCTGCTACTACACCCCTCTGCCCCGGCTTGTGAAGCGGGCGGGTCTGTCACCCGCCGAGCTGACAGCGCTCAACCTGGACAAGTCACCGCTGCTGGAAGAGCTGCTGCACTCCAAGTATCGAGACAGTGAAGATGCCCTCTTGGGTGAGTGAGTTTTACTGGACGGGGGTTAACAACTTTTGATCCCACAACTTGGACTTGCTGTACTTGTGCCAGCAGGAGCGTGCCTGCACTGTTACCCGTCCAGTCTACTCACCTAGCTACCTTACCGCTTGCTGCTTTCACCGCGCTTGCCCTCCCCCTTGTCTCGTCGGTGACCGTCAGTATTGCAGGTCGCTCCTGAAGAGCTACCGCATGCCCCAAGGTGGGACGGGTCCCTGCTGCTTATGTTTGTTCACTCCCGCGGTTGATCACGGCCTCACTCCTGTTGCCTTTGGCTCCCACGCAGGCGAGTTCCAGTTTTGCTTCCTAGCTTTCCTGCTGGGCCAATCCCTAGAGGGCTTTGCCCAGTGGCGCGCTTTCCTGCAACTCTTGTTCGGCTGCGAGTCAGCAGCGCTGGGGCCCCGGGCTGGGCTTTTTGCACGCTTTCTGCGCGCTCTGCACACCCAGCTGGAGCACAGCATGGCAGGGCAGCGGCAGCGGGGCAATCAGGTAACTCGCTGAAGGGCCTGTGACAGAAAAAAGGGCAGGGCATAGTCACGCTGTGTATGAAAGGCAGTGTGGCTGCCTGGTCCTGCCAGCGGCACGGCTTGGGTCTACAAAGCTATTTATTTCTTTGTCAGTGCGTCAACAAAACAAGCTAGTGTAGATATGCTCCCTTACGAGATGGGTTGCATGCCTGCCCTGTTCAATGCAGAGCTCATCTGCACCCGAGCCAGCAACACTCTTCGCTGGGCCCTTGCTATGGGATGAGCTTCTTCGTGACAGCTTTCTCAGAAAGCTGTGCACTCGGTTCTTGGGCATGCTGCATGAGGAGCGCGCTGTGGTGCCTGCTGAGCTGGCAGAGCAAGCACAGCGGGTGGGCATGCTGCTGGGGCAGTCCTTGGGCTGGGGAGTGGCAGTAGTAACTGAGCTAGGCGAAGGTGAAAGTGGTGATGATGATGATGGGCCTGTGCTGGTCGAAAATGTTGAAGAAGCTTCTTACTTTTAGTGACCCGGCCTCAGCCGCACACTGTGTAAATGGCAGTCGCACGGTGCTTGCAGCATGCATACTTTGATAGGCTGATGTTCGCTGACACACTTGGAACCTACTTCTATGGAAGTTTTGCAAATGACAAGGTGGCCAGAGATGGTGGGATGTGGTTGGTCTTCGGTCATAGAAATGGCTCTCCTAGGACAGACAGCTTGGGTGCAGGGCTCCCCTGTTGAAATGCTTGGAATGCCGGAATCCCCCAGTAGATGGGAGTTTGCCGCCATGGGATAAGTCCTTTCGCAAATCCGAAAGTCCAAGCGGGTTGGAGAGCGCTGCTTTGCACCAATTGTCACTAAACCCTCGCGAAGGCTACAGACAAGTGCCGCAGCGCACTCAGTTCCTGATCAGTTACCACACTGCAGTTGGTGCCATTAGTGAGTTGCCAAACTCTTTCTGAGCTTCATTAAAGCTATTTCATATCGTCACAGGTTGTTGCTTGTGAATGCAGGCCATGCTACTACGGGGAGGCTGCTCTGGTGCCACGGCGACAAGGTGTTGCTTGGAATAGAATTCCTGCTGCACTTTTACGTACCTTTTTATACTGGAAAGCTCTGAATATGTTTAGTGTCCAATAAGTGCACACTAAAGGCAGCAACCCCTGCTTGTGTTGCAGGCCTTGCAGTGGGACTGATCCCACGCTCTTGCCACACAGGGCACTCTTCAGCGGCAGGCCTCTCCATCCCTCAGCACTCAGCAGGCAGCTACATAGCCCTGAGCACCTGCAGCTGCAGCAACCAGCCAGCAGTGGCAGCAAGCGGCCCCAGCGGCTGCGCGGCTGCACGGTCCAGGTGGCAGCTTCAAGCAGTGGCAAGTCGCCTCGCCCCAAACTGGAGGAGCTGCAGCTGTATCCTTTGGTAAACCTGCAGGTGAGGTGGCGTGAAAGGCGTTTGATCAGTGGCCGGCACAGGATGTACTATCCCACCCAAAACTTAGTGCTGTCCTCCTTCGAGGCGCTCATGGCAAATCATATCATGCTCTTTGTTATTTACGTCAGTGAGGCATAGGTGTTAACTGTAAGCCTTGCTGCCACCGCAAGTCATATATGCATCTTCCTGTCGACAGTGATGCTGCCGTTGGAAAGCAAAGGACCCAACCCACCACAATCTGTTGCATGTTTGCAGGGCTTTGTCCAGCCTGAAGTGCCAGCGGGCACCCAGGCTGCAGTATTTGCCGTTTACGAACAGGGCCGCAGCCTGCAGTATATCGGCTTCTCCAAGGACCTGCGCAACTCTTTGAGAACCTTGTTTGGGCGCCGTCCCGACAAAGCCCACTTCTACAGGCACGGTGCTGTGGGCTCATGTTCAGGAGCCTGTATGTTTAGAGTCAGTTGAGCATTTGTCATGTGCTGTCCACCCTGGACTGCATAAGCCCTTGGCCGTCTTCATAGAAGGGCTCAGCCAAAAGTGGGCTTAACAAGAGGGAATTTATGTGTCATAGCTTGCTCTATGCCTGATTCTGGGATGGAACGGCAGTGCATACGTCAACCGGAAACTAGACAACAGCATGCAGGAACTCACTTCAAAGTTGTTGTTCGCTTCGAGTGGCCCCTGTGTCACGAGCGACTCTCAAAGTCCTGCTTGCAGGGCGGTCTGTCTGCAGCAGCTGGACCAGGCTGAGATGATAGAGATTCGCCAAGCTTGGTATGACCAGGCAGGCGGGCCGCCCCCAGGCAACAAGCGTGAGTCTTAGTAGTAATGAATACTAGGAGCAGGAATGTTCCTGTGGTTGCGTGGTGTGCAGCTCTTTGTCCTGTACTTGGCTGGGCAGTGGTTCCCTAGTGGCACCCACTGCTGGCCCCGTGGCTGCCGCACCATGGCCATGTTCAGTGGCGGCCGGAACTTAGGCCGTCTGCTGGAAGATGAGCTCATGAGATGAACATATGCATGACCCCGGACAAATCGACTTAGCATCATGCCCGCCTGCCTGCAGTTCCGGTGGAACGTGATGCCTGGCAGAAGCCGGTGCAGTCAGCTGCGATCAGCGAGAGGGGCAGGGCACAGGCGGCGGACGAGATGGTTAAGCAGGTGGGGGTGTCTCCTGTCGGCGCCTGTGGGTGTCCAATGGCTAGTGCTGTACCTGGAAGACCTGCCTGCTGTAATACCTGCCAAGTGGCGCACGGGGTCAACAGAGGACCTGGGTGCATCCCTTGCTGGGGACTATTACTACTGGCTTTGCTCCTTGCATTGGCATGTGGCTCTGCTTGATGTTCTGGGAGGATAGTTGGGATGGACGGGACCCGCTTGCCTAGAAGCAAGCATCACTTTTGACTCGGGCATTCCTAGGTCACCTCCACAGGGGTTGACAAACAGCCGCCCCTGTGCGCAGCCTAGCACGAACACTGATGTGTCTTGACTGCTTCCCACGCCGCAGCTGCTGACCAAGATGCGGCAGCGCGGGTGCAAAGAGGAGTTTGTGCCCAACCCAGAGCTGCTGGCAGTCGGTGAGGTTGACTTCTTGCCGGCGGCAGCGCTCAGCGAGGAGGAGCTTGCGCAGCAGCGCGCTGATGTGGAAGCAGCAGAAGAGGCAGCTGCATCGTCCACACGGTGCGCAGGGCTGTAGGCAGCACTATACCACAATCTGTAGTATCAGGAGGTTGGGGCACAGAAGAGGCAGGAGCAGCAGACCTAGGAGCGTCTAGTAGGGTCTGTAGTGCTGGACCCGCATTTTACTGATCTACAGCTGTTGCAATGCCAGCTGTGACTGGCCTCAACAAGTCCTTGGGTGGGGCTTCCAGTCTTGTCAGTGACCTGTCTTGCTAGACAGCAGCAGCGAGCAATGGATTAGGAGCAGAGTGGCAGGGTAGTGTCTACCCAGTGAAAGGGTTGTCAGCATGCGTGGCCGGCAGGGCAGTGGGAATGACAGCAGCGTCGGTTGCAGCAGCGTCCCAGCAGATTCATAGGCGGTGGGGAGGGGTTCGCTTGTCATGGTTGGTACATGGGAGTCACTTGGACGGTAAGCAGTGCTTGCCTACCTGTAAGCAATGCGGGCAGCTTGTTTGTTGCCTGTGGAGTTGCATCCGCACCATGGAGCGCAAGGAGTTTGCTACCCTTCTTGGCTATGGGTTCAGGTCAACCACATAGCTGCCTGGTTTTTGACGCAGCTGGCCCCCGTCACACTGCTGTCTGACCCCTTCCTGTCACGTGCATTTCCATTTTAAAATAGCTGCCTGGTTGCGGCTTGCAGGAATTGCCAGACTATGATTGATGGGGAGGCTGTGCCCTTCCTGCTGTACGTGTCTTCCAAGTTCCCCACCCGGGGCGGCTACATGTTTGACCTGAAGGTCACCTGCCAGGTAAGATGGAAGGGACAGCATTTGTTTGGTAGCACTTGCTGGCATCTATGTGGCATTGCAGCCTCCAGGGGGGAGGCAGGTGCCAGCATCTGTTTGGTGTTGCATTGGAGGGTAAATGCCAGCCGGGCCGCTGCTTGGTGGGGGAAAGAAGCCTGTACCGACATGGTGGCCCTTTCCACATGGCGCATATCTTGACCTGTCGTGATTGCCTGCCAACAGGACCGTGAGACCACCCACCGGGTCATCATTGGTAAGGATTACTACGAGCCCCAGGGCATCACCCCCGAGCGCGCGCTGGAAGCCGTGTTTGCCTTCCTCCTGCGCAAGAAGGTGCCCCGCCAAACAGAAGGTGGGTACAAGCCCTCTGGAGAGTCCCTGCTGCTGCTTTGACAACCCCGAGGGGTGCATATGCCCAATGGTCTGCACTGCTCCGCTGCAGTGGGCGGCTCACATATGTTGCTCTCTATCTCACCGTGGTTTAGCACCAGGCCCGTTGCCTTCACGGCTCTCGACCCGGGCAGCACAGGGGCACCTCCCCAGCTTACGGCATCATGCCGTATGTGGGCGGAAATGCGTGTTCGGTTTGTGTTGCTGGTGCTGCTGGGAGCCAGTTGGTGGTCGCCAATGTGCCCGCCGCGCTCTTGTGTGCTGCTGGAAGCCAGTCAGTGGTGGCTGATGTGTCCGCATGGCTCTCGTGTCCCCGCAGGCATGATCCTGAGCAGCCAGTTCCCCGTCAACTACTTTGCTGTGTCGGAGGTGGAGCAGTTCTTCTCCGACTTTGTAGAGGAATACGAGGGTGAGTCGTGATACTCCTGCAAATGCCTTTGAGGGAAAGATTAGTACGATGTTAGTTGCACGGTGGCACTGCCAAAGCATCGCTTCTTCGTTCCCTGTACTCCCCATGTGTACATGAGGTAGGGTTGGGCCGTGAGGCGGGGCAAAATAGACCCACTGTTGTGATAAGGGTTGTCCGCATGGGCGGCCTGCTATGTCTTGCACTGTTGTGTTTATACCGCCCTTTGGCTTCTCGCTTCTGAGCAGATTACTTGCTGTTTGTGGTGCGTGCGTTCCTCTTGCACCGCCCAAACCTTGCAGATCTATCACGCCAGTTCTTAGCTAGAGACGTGCTGATGCCGGTTGTGCAGAGCTGGGGCCCCTGCCTGGTGACAGCAGCTTCTGGCGCTTCAACCGCACCCAGGACTACGGCTACAAGGGCAAGAATGAGGATGCAGAGGCCCTAGCCAAGCAGTTTGCACTCAAGGAGCTACAGTGAGACTGCGCTGTCCTCCGTAGGCATCATCCTACTCCTCCCGCCCTGGACTGAAAGGTTTGGTATTGATGTGACTGTGATTGTTACCTGTCCCATGGGTAGGGTGAAGGGGGGAGGAGGGGGGGGGATTGGTGATATATACTCCTAGCAGCCTGCAGCCAAAGGACACGTTGTGGAGCGAGAGCAGACGGAAGCAGTGAGGGAGGGTTGGCATGTCATAAGGACCAGGTTGGGCGTGCCACGTGTATGGCAGTCATGTAGCCGAACTGTTTTTGTGGGAACAGTGGCCATCCTGAGGTGACAGTGTGAGGTGGGGGGTTAATGTAATTGGGGAGACGCAGCGCTCCGGGCCAGGCTGCCGGCTTTTGTCTATTTCCCTTTGTTGTAGGTGTATATGGCAGCTGGTGGTTGGCCACATGAAATGTGTAGTTGTAGTGTTTGGCTTTTCTGGCGCCGGTGCTTTTCCATGGAGTGCTTGAATGTTTGTGGGAAAGTTTTACTGGATGACTCAGACGTGCGTTGGTTCTGGTGCGGGGCCTGACATGCACAACGCATGAATACATGCGCCAGTTGGTGCGTGAACGCAGACAGCCAAACAAGCACTCGGCCACAACCGGGGGTGGTAGTCTGCAAAGCTATGAACAATGGCTTAACCCATGAGAGCCGTGTGCTGTCTGTTTTAGGCAAAACACTGAGGCCTGCCTCCTTTCCCTTGTAGTTTGTTTCTAGCCAGTGCCTGCTTGCCCAGAAACCTGCGATCATTACCAAACGCAGTATCGGTTAGAATTATGTAAGGCACTGTAGGTGTTCTGTTTCTATTGCTATGAGACTGGTCACACATGAGAAGCCTGCTTGTAAGTGCCGCCGCGGTCCGCTTTGTATGTCCTTCGTCTGAAGTTTTTGCTTAAACTTCACTGGGCTCAAAGGAAGGGAAATGGAAGCCGTGCCTCGACCATGCGGGTTTTGATCAGGGCGCCGGCGCAATAAGTATCCCCTCGTCTCAGCCACGAATTGCAGGAAATGCAACATCTACTATACAACCGGTACTGGTAATCCTGGTACGCCCAACGTTCAGACCGGCCGTTCTTGCCATTCAAAAGCTTGTAAACAAACCCCTTTCAGTCTTGAGGCCTGTCTATCATAGCACCGTCTTGAGGTCTGTCTGTTGCTGGTCTCTTGGTGGGTTGACCAGCTATGGCGGAGTTAACCTTCTCTCGGCTGCGGCGCTATAATTTGATAATCGGATTGATACAGCTCGTGACGGGCTGCGCGATCTTTGGGCTGGGTCCATGGAACAGCCAAACGCGGCTCCCATGGTACACCTTCTTTGTGGCGTCCTGGGACCGGGATAACGGACCAGCAGACTTTTACAGGCAGGTTATCAGCTTGCACACCAACCCAGGCACAGCTGTCTGCCAGCTGGCACCCGCCAAGTGTTGAACCCTTGTTTTTGACTCTAAAAACAGCAGCTGTCCTGCCGTGTCTGTCCAAAGCTCGTGTGGCAACACGTAACATGTTTTTTTGACAGGTGATCCCTTCCTTTTTGCAGACCAGTGCCTAAGCAGGTGGCCAGTTTCCCCATTGTGGTGTGGTCTGGAGTCTTCTTGCTGCTGTCGGCCTTGGACCACTTTGTGGTGTCGCTACCAGGGGTCAACGCTGTGTACAACCGGCTGCTGTGCTGCAACCAGAACCCTTTCCGTTTTGCTGAGTACTCAGGTGGGTTTGGCCATGCCTGGCGCTCCTCATTTATGGCACTAAGGTGCACCAAAAGCACATCACCCAACCTTTAGTACTGCACAGGCACGCCTCTGCATCGATGCTCTCCCCATCAGTGGGTTTGAATGCCCTTTTTTGACAGCCCGGTTGGGTCTGCCTGTCGGCATAGCTTGACTATTGTTCGCCTTGCCGGGCAAGAATATGACTGACCCATCAATAACGCTTCTACCATACTTCACTTTATGCCTGCAGTGAGCGCCAGCGTTATGTCTGTTATGATTGCCCAGTAAGTGCGATGGATGTGCGTGAGCTTTGTGCCAGCCCCCTGGCCTCGCTTGGCATGCACTCGCTTGTCGTGCATTTAGAGTCGACAGTGCGCGGACCCCACGTCTTGTAACACACCCTATGGCAGTATGACAACTGCATCTGAAGAAGCTGGCGGAGGGGTAGAGAGAAGAAAGGAGGGCTCGGGAAGGGGCTTCTGCAGGGGGAGGATGCAGTTGCAAGCCAGCATGCTGATTACACGCCTGTCGTTCTCCTGCCGCAGGCTCTGTGGCGTGACTGACATTCACCTGCTCTTCACCATCGCTGCGCTCATGGCCACCACCATGCTCTTTGGCTGGCAGATGGAGGTGCTCAACGGCGAGCGCCTGCCCACGTTTGCCTACACCCCAGAAGCCCCCATGTCGCCGCCAGAGCCCCTGGCGCACTCGGACACAGCTGTGCTGCCGTTTGTCACAGACGCCCGGGTGCAGGTCACTCCTGTGGCGGCAGCAGGCAAGAGCACACGGTCGACGCCCAATGGCAGCTCCAGGCGTGTAGACTGGGGGCCTTTCATTATGGGCTGCTGGCCCTTCTTGGCTGTGGAGCTTGTCATCGCCTGCTATTTCTTCCAGGCAGTGGCCGATCACGACCCACCCAAGTTTGTCTGGTGCGTCGAAGTCCTATCGCGTGGGTGCACCTGCGAGTTCAGAACCGTCCTACTCACAGTGTAGTGCGTCTAAGTCATATCCTATGGTTGCGAGGCTGTGTGTGGAGGAGGACAAGGAGAGTGGTCAGGTGGAGAACCGCGACCCCTGCTGCCTCCTCACCATCAGCAAACCTGGTTTAACTGCAGACGTGCTGGTGCGGGGGCTTGGGCAATGTCTGCTGGCTATGTGCTCAGTGTGGGACTTGTTCTGAGTGCCTGCAGGAGCCTGTTCTTCATCCTATTGATCCTGTACTCCCTTTTTGCGCTGAACCAGTTCCTGCAGTTCAAGCAGGTGGGCCAAGGGCACTGCTTGGGTCGCTGCCAGCGCTCTTGATGCATGGCACACTACATGTTGCCACAGGTGGAGCTTGTGAATGCTGCTTCCAGGAAGTGGCACAGACTCAGCGCTCACATGGTATTATAGTACCCTTGTAGCTAAGGTTGCAAGTGGGATCCAATGAGTCAATGCATGCATGGTATGACGCCTCTTCCCGTCGTGGTTGCGCAGGTCCGCTGGTTCCGTGGCTTTGCAAAGGCGGAGCTCTGGTACATGATACTCTCCCTGACCTCCAAGCAGCTGCTGGCTTGGATTACATATGGTAAGCTGGTCATCAATTCTTGGCATGGTCTGTCTCCCACAACTGGCCCGTACTGCGTGCGCCCCATGGCATGTGTGGATGTCTCCCTGTCCTAGTAATTGCTTGTGAGCATTGACGTGAACACATGGTCGCAGCGGAGAAAGCAAGCCTCCGTGTATCTCTCACCACTGTCGCCCACCAATGTCTCTGCATGCTTCTTGCAGGTGGTACCAAGCGCTTTGATGACAGTGGCAGCTGAAACATAGCTTTCAGGAGCTTCTGTGTTGCCCAAGCTACAAAAAGGGGCGCTAGTCCACTGGTGGCGCAGCTGATAGCATAGTCAAGGTGTTGCACAGCCATCCTCAAGGGGATGGGGCATCGATGCAGTCAAACAAATCCTCGTTGATATTATTTGCTGTCTAGTTGCATTGTGGCTGTAGCTTGCAGTTGCTCTGCTTTCTGCATGTGTGCTGAACATTTCATTGCAATTCTGAGTGGAACACACATGGCCCGTCGACACACGGCGCTGTTAGCCGGCTCCTGACAAATGCATCCCTCCTAGTTAAGAGTGCTGGTTTAGGGGAAACCCTCCTTCGGTGCACATGCAGCTTTGAAAGCTTGATCGCAGGGCATGCTGGGAAGCCTGCACTTGCTTGGACTTGCCAGCCTTCCTTTTGTCCACGCTTGCCTTGGAGGCGTGCAAGGGAATGCGCAGTGCGCTGGTCTGCAGCCTTTGCCAGCCAAGTAGGTTGTGCACCGCGGGGGTACTGTTGCTTGCAGTGGTGGCATATATCATGTAACAACACTACTGATTGGTGTTGTGGTGGTCAAGGGCCTCCCAGGTTCAGGGAGGGGCACAGGTGGATCGAGCATGAAGTGCCATGGAGCGGTGCCCATGCAAGCCGTATCTCTGGGGAATCCACCAGATGCCACAACCTGGCAGACTTGCTTGCTTGCGGCCTTGCAACCAGCCCTGCCCTTCAGGCCTGGTCGACGAGTTGATACCTTCTGCATCCTGTGTTCCTCCTTGGCGATTGGGCAAATGTCCACACCCTCCATTACCATGTTGCCTGGTGGCATATGACAAACCTCTCGAATCGCACTCGATCCTGAACTCAATTGCAAAGGGGTCCTATCCTTGGCTAGCCTGCCCTGCCAGCACTGCCCTGGCTATGTGCTCCACAGTCAGCTGTGTGAGCGGCAGGCCGTAGCCCCCAAGGGCGTCCCGCTCCAGCCGTAGCACGTGGGCTGCCGGGTAGGCCATGACATCCGTCAGCAGCACCCGCAGGAATGGCCAAGACCGCTCCCTGGCCGCACCCTCCTCTTCAAAGCCATCCCCTGAAGGGCAGAGTGAGGCGGTGATAAGGAGTGAGCAGGACTACCCGGATTGTGCCTTTGCCTGGTCATGTCAGGAGCAGCATGGGCTGAGGCATGGACTCCTCGCTCCAGGGCAGCACCCTTGTCCTTCAACCCGACCAATGGAGAGCGGGCATAAGCATTAAAGAGACCATGCTGGCGAAAGGAGAGCACAACCCTCGGCTGCTGGATTAGACCATGCCATGGCTAGACAACACCACCCACAAGTAGTGCCAGTTTGCTTACGGGTGTTAGTCCTCTCAAAATCCATGCCCCCGCGAGTGTGTGCATGGAGCTGGCCAGAGGGGTAAAGCTTCCTCAGGGCCGCAACGCAGGAAACCAAGGGTGACGGACTACATATATAGCTTGCAATACTGGTATGAACTAGCAGTGGCTAGGGGCCCCACATGCCGACCTGTACGCAGCCCGACCTAGTGAACCACTCTGAAAAAAACGATTATCAAACACAGGGGCCCTGACCTGTCAGTTGCTCCCCCCCATCTACCAACGCTCACCTATGACCACGTAGCAGGCCGCCTGCCCCCACCGCTCCCTCACTTTGTCAAAGCAGCACGCCTTGCCTTGTTGCCTGGAGCTGTACACCTGCCACGGGATGACACATTCCGCAACTTTGTAACTGCCATGGCTGCGGCAAACCAGGGGTTGGGTGTGCAGATCATCCCAGTGGCTTCAGAGTACCTTCCCAAGGGATCACCTACTCTTTTGCTCCCAGCATCCCGTATGCCTCACTTGGACCCCCCGTATCTCACCCTTCAGGTCGCACTTTCTAGCAAAGCAGTACCCCTTGGCCAGTGGAGGGCAAAGCCAGGCCGGCCAGCGCTCCTTAGTTTTCGCCCCATACTGTGACGCCACCTAAGCGACCGCAAACAAGCACTGGCACCCTATGCTAACACCGCAGCAACACTGCAGCCTTCCGCCTGCCGCACCCGGTCAGGTGTAAAGTGCCCGCTCAGCTTGAACAGCAGCAGCTTGGCCAGGGAGGGAACCAGCTGCCCGCTGGTCACCGCCACATGGACCACTTCCACCGCTGGTGCAGAAGGGCTCCCTGCTGCTGGTCCTGCCGCCGCTGTCGCTGCGGCTGCTGTTGGTGGCTGAGCACCAGAAGGAGGGGTCCCAGCGCCGGACACAGCATCCGCAGCGGGTGCTGCTGCCTCTGCCGGCGTGCTCTGCGTCACTGAGCTGATTCCTGCTGATGAGGACACCATACCCTTTGACTGCCCTGAAACTTCTTGTGCCTGGGCTGGCCCAGCCTGCAGAGGCAGCCAGCCAGCCAGTCATTAAGCAGTGCTCCCAACTTGGGTCCCCCGCAACACTCAGCATGTCCCAAGCACGCCTGTTGGGCTGCATGTGATGACAAACATTGCCACCCGGGTCATCATGGGTAAGTGCAGCCAATCAGATGTACCTCAGTGCTGGCTTCTTTGACCTGCTTCTGTTGCTGCTGCGCTGCCGCCACCTGTTGCAGCAGCTGACACTGCTTCAGCTCGTGCGTTGCCTTGAGCTGTTGCTGCTGCTGCTGCCCCGGCTCCAGTGCCGCCTTCCCCCCCTGTTGCTCCTCCTGGGGTTTTACGTCCCCTCTCAGCAGCAGCTGCTTCACTGGAGAGAGCCCAGCACCAGCAGAGGTACCGGGCCCTACAACGGTGCTCAGTGCATCTGGCGTCCCAGGCCGCTGGCCCCTCTTCACCCGACCCTCCAGCTCCTGCTCCTGCTCTGCCTGCTGTGAATGCTGGCGCCGCTGCTGCTGCTGCTCCTGAGAAGACTGCAGCAGCGCTGACAGCTGTTGCGTACATGCGACCAGCAGGTCGGCTGCATGTGTCAGCCAGTGATCTGTGACAGTATCCGTCTCCTCAAACAAGGCCTGCAGTAAACAGCCACACCGTTCGATTCAGTTTGCGCCTGCCACATATGCAGCAACAACTCTCCTTACCAGTTTTGCGTGCAGTCTACGTGCTGGGCGTCCTGTATACTTCCATTGCACCAGGCGCTTGTCTCAGCGTACCCCAGTCTCCAGTACAAGGTGAGGAAATGATAGAGCCTAGGTGGAAGGTATGACCACACTGGGCGCGGGAATCATAAGCCATGTGGGAAACTAACCGGTGGTGAGAGTCCTCTAATGCCAGTCAGGTGGTGCATACTTCATTCACTGCAGGGCAGCGTTTGAGCCCCGCCTACCCACCTGCCATTCCCGCCGCAAGGCTACCGTGCCGAGCGACTGCAGGCCAAAACGGTACAGCATGCCCACATGGCGGTACCGGTAGGCCAGCTTCCTCAGGTCATCCTTAGTCAGCCCCTGACTCATGGCGCCCCGGGCTGCATATGCTGCCTTGCCTGACGCCTCCTCAGCAACTGGCCCTGCAGGAGTGTCAACTTGGTCGAAGAGGGGTCCTGTGGTACCGCCATGAGCATCCGGCTCAGCTGCTTCGTCCGCTGCGAGTTGCTGCTGCAGCACTGACGAGCCTGCAGTACAACCGTGGCCGCCGCCGGCAGGAAGGCCACCTGCAGCTATTGCAGCCGCGAGATCTTGCTGCGGCTGCTGGGTTGGGGCCAGCGGCCTCACACCAGCAGCGTGCTGCTGAGCATGCTGTGCTGTGCTCTGCTTCAAGCCCACGCCTTGCAGAGCCTGCTGTGCTGCTGCTGTGAAGGCTGCCTGGGGGAACCCGTCGCGGAGGTAGTCATAGCCGACCAACTTAGCGCCATCATCAAAGGGCGCCACATCCAGGGTGCATGTTTGGTCATACTCTTCTATCTACAGCAGCAGCCACCGGGGTAGTGCATGCCACTTAAGATTGGTACTTCAATCTTGTGAGTTGTGGGTATAGCACATCCTGGATTTTTGTTGGGTCCACTTGGGGGACTCACGGCAGCATGGTCAGGCGGCAGTACGCTGTTAGACTAGACGACTAGTCTGCAGCAGCCCCGCATTCACGAGGCCGAGTCCTGGAATAAGGCCTGGAGAGAGTACCATGGGAATAATGAGCTTTCACAAGTCCCAGGACTGGTGGGGCGGGAAGGATAGTAGGCCCCTTGGTGGCTCCTGCTTGCAGCCCAGTAGAGTCTCTACCTGGGATCCCCAAGCCTTCACCCTGACCCAGCATCAATAATAGCAGCATCTGAACACACACAGCTTGCAGCAGGATCTGGAGCAGCCTGCTACCTGTGTGCAGAAGAAGTGTTTGTCTGCAATATTGAGGATGGCCGCCTCCCAGCGCTCTCCGAGCAGCTGCATTGCTGCGCTGTCCTTACCATAGGCCACCGCCCAGGAGCCCAGAAGCAGGCTGTTGAAGACGATCAAAGTCTCATCAATATCCCTGACAGGGAGTGAGAAACTCAGTACAATTTAGATTTAAGGCTGACTTCTAGCCGACAGACAGGCTGGAGCCCAGGTATGCACAGGGGCTTGCAAGCCGTGCGGACTTTGCTGGCACACACTTTGACAATTTTAGCACGACTGCTCACCAGATGAGAACCACCTCTTTGGGCTGGGGCAGTTGGGCCTCGCAGGACGCCTGTACGTGCAGGCCTGCGAACCATGACAAAGGAACTGAACATGTGTTTTAAAGGACGGGGCCCTCTCCTCAGGCAGGCCGACAGTCACTGCGTCACCTGCACTGGCAACCTTGGCTCGTTTATTCGCTTCCATCTGACTTGATTAAACTGGGTCACGAGGAACTTGCTTCAATTAGCTACGGCTAGGATGTCCGACTCAACCCTTGGCAACAATCAGTTGCCGGCAGCAAGTAGATATCAACCAGAGGGTGTATCCCCAGGTCCACCTTGCATGTGCGCACTCACGCGAGAAGCAGATACGCATTCCCATGCTTTGATTTCGCGCCCTCAACTTGTGTTTGGCGCCGGGCATGTGGCACCTGGCCCTGCTTCCCAGCAGGATGTCCTTCACCGTCGTTGTAACAATAGTGAACCTGGAATACGAGTTGGTTGAGGATATGGTGGACCCGTAGGGCTCCTCGGTGCATGATGTCCTGCAGTGTCGGTGCTCCTCCCAATACCCCCAGCCAATCCAGCTCAGCCCCAATTCTTTATCTCTCCTAAGTAGCATAGCACGAAGGCAACTATGGGTTGCGCTTTTTCTTTGGTGAGCTTGCCAGACCGCGGCTGCCATGTGGGCCTGTTGTTGTGCAGCGCGGCTGCAAGGCAAGCTTGCGAATTAGAAGGTGTGTGACAGATGCTGACCTTTCTGCTTCTACGCTGCCCTGCAGGCTACTAAGCCCACTTTGAGGGGTGACCAGCATGCAGCAGATGCCCAGCTCAGCCTGTCGCGGTGGCTGGAGGGAGGGCCAGGCTCATCCAAACGAGTTGGGACAGCTCAAGAGCCACCAGCTTACCCAGTGGACCTGTCCTGGCCTTCTCTAAAGCTGAGCGAGGGCTCGTTTGACGGCATCGGGGCCGCCGGAGGCAGCGGCAGCATCAAGGCAGGCCACCTCGAAGCGCCTGCATCTCCCACCTTCGCCAGGCAAAAGGACACTCAGAGCCCCCCAGCCGCTGGGCACCAGCCAGGCCCTAACACCCCTAGCTGCAGCCCTGGCCAGGTGTCAGCACTGGCTGGGCAGTCTGGCCCTCCTCACGGCGCCGACCAGCTTGCCAGGGAGCGCTGCTGCAGTGACGATGGAGTGGGCGCCTGGGCTGCGCCATGGGACCCGCGGCTGAAGGCTGTTGTCAAGTGAGGCTGACACAGGGCGCCTTGCATCACGTTAAAGCAGTTCTTCAACAACTACCGGGTTACGTGCACGCCCTGGCGAGCCGATCCTCTTACCCGCAATGAAGACCCCCTCTTTTTGCATGCACTGATTGCAGGCTGCTGCGGAACGTGTTTCAGGTCCCCGCTGCTGCGGTCGCGGCGGGGAGCGCCCTGCCGCACCCACCGGTCAAGGGGCCCCTCATAGGGTTGCACTCTGGCCGGGGGGCTGCTGTTGACCCTTCCAGCCACCCTTGCGACTGGTTTGCTGACCTGGCAAGGCCGGGGGAGCCACTTGTCATTGAGGATGCTACACTGGATGCCAGGTGGGCGGGCAATGATTCAGCTCGGTTCATCGGCTTGTGGGCGGTCACAGGCAGTCACAGGTAGTCACCCTGACTATACGGGATGACCGGCATGCCATCTCACACGACACACAGGAGGGTCTGGCAGGGAAGGGGCATGAGGAGACAGGCTGCCTGGCAACGGCGCCTGAAGCTTCCCATCTGCGCAAAGTTTGTGACCCAGGGCCCCCCTCCTCCCTGTGCCCCGCAGGCTGCAGAACGGCAACAGTGGGAACAGCCCTCCCGGGGTCCGCTTCTACGCCAGCGCCCCCCTGAAGGTGCGTGGGGCCTCCGGCTGGCTCCCCAGAAAAACATAACACTATCACCCAGGTCGCCTCCCTTCCTCAAAGCAAGTTGACCGTGGCTTATTACAGCATAGGCGGGAGGGCAGGAGGAGTGCCATGCATGCCAAGCAGCTGTGACCAATGTCTCACACGCTAAGCCAGGCTGCTACCCGGTGGATTGGGTCGTCCTGTGCTGGAACGGCTGCTGCCAGCGGGCGCGAATAGGGTGCGCACGGCGTGAAGCACCGCGCTAGCTGGCACTGCAGGTCGGCTCTGGCCGCGGGCGATTGAGAGGTAGGGTGTGCGTCTTTGACTTCGCGCCTCGGAGGTTTCTACCACAGGAGCAAGCCACTCTGGTGCTGATCGCGGAGCTGATAGCAGCCGAGATGGAGAAAGAGGAGGTAGGTTGGGTGGATTAGATGCCAGGGACCGACTAGGAAAAAGAGGAGGTGGGCTGGGTGGATGCGCTGCTGTATATTGATAGATCCCCGGCTGCATAGAACCTGTGTGCCGTTATCAAGCAGGCAGGGAGTGACCAGCCATGCTCTGCATGCAAGGCTTGGCCACGCTTTCCTGGTTCTACTTTTCCAAATGGAAGAAGAGCTCTGACAGCAGTGCCCAGCATCCATGCTGCGCTGTGCAAGTGCAAAGCTGTGTGTGTCACACGGTGTGCCGTCACCTACCTGCTTCCGTGGTGCAGGAATTGCATATTTGCATGTCACCCACACAGCGTGCAGTAAAGCAGAAAGTACAACGGCATAGCCATATAGTGACTGTGGGAAGCGGAGAGCCGTTCACATTGTTCCCTCCCTTTGCAGGCGCTGCACTGGCACCAGGTGGCCCTGCAGGAAGCTCAGCACACGGCACAGCAAGCGCAGCAGGCAGAGCATGACCACAGCATGCAGCTGCTGCGGGTCATGGACGGCTTCCAGGAGGGGGTGTTGCTGTGTGACACGTCCCACCCCAGCTGGCCCGTGCTGTATATCAACGACGCGTTTGCTGCGGCCCTGGGAACGAGGCGCGGTTCGATCACATCTTCAGCGGCACTGTGGGACTTGTTCAAGGTCACCCCAAGCCAGGGCAAGCCTGCTGTGCCCGCTGTGCCAGCGGCGATGGGAGGCTTGCCTCTGCATGCGAAGGGGCATGTGACAGGCACGTCACCCCATGCACCAGCGGCGGCAGCGGAAGTGGAGAGGCTCCCAGGCGAGCCACCGGCGCTCGGTGCAGCTGCCGCACCACGCACCGAGCTGCCTGCAGCAGCGGAGGCCATCACCGCTGCCACGCCCTTCAGCGCCTTTGCTTCGGCGGCCTACCAGCAGCTCGCGGGGTCGTTCAAGTTTAGCAGCGACGGAGCGGAGGTCGACGACGCCGAGCAGCCGGTGAGGGACGCAGTGAGGGCGGGGAGGGTCGCCACCGCCCGGCTGTCGCCTCGCAATGCTGCCAGCCCTTTTGCAGGCGCTGGGGCCGGCCGCCTAGCAGAGTTTTGGCCGTACAGCGCCCTGGGCAGTGCGGGGCAGAGCCAGGCGTCGCTGCCGCTGCGTGAGAGCTCCTCAACCGAGCTGGAGATCAGTCTCCTGCCTCCGAGCGGGGTCAGCCCCGGCGCGGCGCAGAGCAGCTCACCTGCGACGACTCCCAGGATAGGCAACAGCCGCGGCAACAGCCTGTCGTCGCTGGAGTCGCCCACGGCGCTGCAGGACCTCCTGGATCAGTGCCAGGCGCAGCAGGCGCAGCAGGGGCAGCAGCAGTCGGTGGCGCAGCCCAACGGGTGGCATGAAGAGCAGCCGCAGCAGCAAGCCAGCGAATTGGGACAACAGGGCCCACTGCAGCAGCTTCACACAGACCGCTTGTCAGCTGGCACGCTGCAGCTGCGACATCTCGAAGCTGACGGGGCAACTCGGTCGGCATCCCCCGATGACTTTCTGGCAGAGCCCCTTCCCTCCCTGCCCCTCCCGCCGCCTTCAGCGCCGCCCGCACCGCAGCAGGCCTGGTGCTTTGTCGTCCTCCGCGCCTCCCACCACCCCGACCGTGCCCACAGCCGCAGCCCCTTCGCCTCTGGCAGCGGTACACCCCTCGGCACCGCCGACGGCCACCTGTTGGCAGCAGCCCTGGCCGGCAACGCGTCCCCGGGACCTCTGGGCAGCAGGACCGGCAGCAGGGCTGCCCAGCTAGCTCAGGTGCTGGGGCTGGATCGGACCAGGACGGGCGCGCTGCTGTCATCCGCGGGGAGCCGCCGTGGCTCGGCATACCGCACGCCCGGGGGCGCCCAGTCGTTCAAGCTCATGCGACCCAAGGTGCGGAGGGGATGAGCGGTGCGTGCTGGGCTAAACAGGGCATTCAAAACATGTTGCGCATTCAAACATGTTGCCCATTAGGTGGAAGCGGGCCCAGGCGGTGGGCAGCTGGCCTGACCTTGTGTGCAGCGCAGAAGCGCCATGCGCAGTCTCCTGGGGGCTGTGGTTTGCCCTAGCTCCTGTGGTCGCTGCCTAGCATGTATTGAAGGAGACCCGTGTGGCTCTGGCACTGGCTGACTGCAGGAGCTAGATGATGTGGTGCTGGGCCCCATGATCGGCTCTGGCTCCTTTGGCCGCTGCTACCGGGGCAACTGGCATGGGGCCACCGTGGCCGTCAAGGCAAGTGCCACAGCGTTTACACACATTGTAGGGCAGGCACTGGCCACGCGGGTGGGTGTGGTCTGATCTAGTTTGTCAGAGAACTGCCACCTGACATGCTGCCGCCAGCCCCCCGCCTGTGGGGCCAACAGAGAGACAGGATGTACCGTGCCCACAAACATGGAGATCTCAGTAGCAGCTGGTATGGCTTGCACCACCACTCGTTTTAACGGTGATTGTGGGACGATGTCATGATTGTTATGATGTGGACCACACATGCGAACCTTTCTGAGGTGCCGCTGCAGCACACGCTGCTACACAACATTGGGCGTGACGACGTGGGGTAACCTGCAAGATTATTTTATGTGGACCACGTGGATCATAAGCAACGCTGTTAGCATGTAGACCAAATCACGCCGCCTCGAACAGGTCCAGCATGGGGCCTTTTTTGTAAGAGCTCCTGTCGCTCTCTTCAAGATCGGAAATGCACATGACCCTAAACCCTAACCCTAACCCTAAATTGATAGGAAGGGGTCAGACAGCATTGTGTCGCTGTCTTTGTGCAGATCCTGGACTGCTGGGCGGACCCGCCCCGGGAGGGAGAAGAGGAGGAGATAACAGAGGCTGAGGTGGAAGCTCTGCTGTCGCGCTCGCTGGCCCACCCCTACATCGTCAACACCTTCCAGTACGGCAGGAGCAGGCAGGCGAGTCTGTCGCGCTGGGTGGGCATGGAGGGGGAACATGGGGGGACAGGTGGTGGGGCGTCACTGGCGGCTGCTGGAGTCTTTTTGGCGGGAGGCACTCTGCCATCTAGCAGCGACCCTCCTGGTTGTGATCCCCAAGCGCCCTCCAGCGCACGCATGGGCCGCGGCGGCAGGCAGGCTGCAATGGATGTGCTGTCTATTCACCAGCTGTCGCCCCTGCCGCCCTCGGTTGCCACCGGGAGCAAGGGATTTGGTGGCCGTCTGGGCACGTGCAGAAACAGATCGGTGACTGTGCTGTACCACTGTGCCTCACTGCCTCTGCGGTCCATCAAAAATTCAGTACATCCTTGCGTTCCTTTTCTTTTATTTTTGTAGAGCCCGGGCGCGGGTCCAGAGACTGAGCAAGCTCTGGCAGGGAAGGTCCATCAGCAGGTGACACTTCCCCCTTTGCTGCATCGTGGTAGTCTTGCCTTTCTTATGCTTCTGGGCCTGCAGTTGTTCCTTCGATGGCAGGGCACATTGTCCTTGCCCGTCATCGGAGTGGTCCTGTAGGCGAAGGCCACACCGTACCTAGGCAGTGCTGCCTGAAATGGCAGCCCATCCCCGTGTTGCCCATGCTGCCCCAATTGCCGTACCTTGAGTTTTTGCCGGTCCGTGCAGCCTATATGGCATATGATGCATATAATTTGCTGCTCACTCCCACCAAGAGGTGGCCAATCCATGAAGTAATCCTACTTTGAAGGGAATGCTTCCTTGCCCCCATGCCTCTCCAGGTGTGGATAGTCCAGGCCTTCTGCAACAGAGGCACCCTACTGGATGCCATCGAGAAGGGCTCCTTTTGCGGGGCAGACGGCAAGCCGTGCCTCTTCCACGTCCTTCAGACAGGTGAGGGCCGAGTGGGTGGCGAGCAGCGCATGGGCACCGCCGTTTTGCACGGCTACCGCCTCAGAGCAAAGGAGCGAGCTCGTTGATGTGCACCCTTCTGCCGGAAATTGTAGCTCTTGGAGGGGTTGTAGAACATGCCGGCCTTTAGGGATTTTGTTTTTGCGTTGTCCCGTATTCAGCCGTAAGACCCCTCATGCAGCTTGATGGGGACTGTGCCTCAGAAGCTTTGTTGTCTTTCAGGACGACGTTGATGGTTGGCATGCAACGTCTCTTGTTATGTGTGCACCTCCATGAGTAGATTGAGTCCTGCAAATCCAGGGACTAGTGGTACTAGTGACCCTTGACGATGTGCTGCACAAATGACTGGCACAGCCACCTGTCGCTGCTGTAGCCTCTGAAATCGCGGGTGCCATGGACTACCTTCATGGGATGGGCCTGCTCCATGGGGACCTCACACCAAACAATGTGAGCTAGCATCCGGATGTGATACCATCGCAAATCAGCAAGGAAAAAGTGGGCTTCACTTCAAATCCTAATGCCATCGCTGGGAGCCACCCCGCCTTGGGATGCTGCGTCGTCGCACAAACGCACTTGGGTAGCTGGATGGGGCGCAGATGGAAGCACCATTTTGTGGGGTTCACGGCATTGGCTGGTGTGTGTGCGCACGGCTGTCTGCCTTCGTTTGACCTTGAGCCAGAGCCGACCCTCACTGCAGGTGCTCCTGAGTTCCAGCAGCAAGGACATACGCCGGTGGATCGCCCAGGTAGGCATTGCCACAGGGTGCTGCGGCCCAGCGCCGTGGGTCTCATACGACCTTCACCACCTGGTGACGCACTTGCTGCTCCTGACAAGCTGCTTGATACCACGGGGCATGGAAAGGTGGTCGTCGTGATGACGACGGAGGGAAGGCTGGTTAACCTTTTATATCCTATATTGTATATAGGGCTGCCTTGCAGGAACGCATGGTCACCTAGCCTCCTGACCTTGCGCTGTCTGCATGTGCAGGTGGCCGACTTTGGCTTGGCCCAGGCTGTGAGGCCGGGAGAGACCATCCACACCGAGTCCTTTGGAACCATCACCCACATGGTGCGTCTCGCTCGGGCAGGCTTGGGATGTCCGTTGCAAGGCTGTTGGGTCGAGTCTCTGCCAGGGAGTTGCAGCGGTTGCTGAGGGCACCACCTGTGCCTGCATGGAAGAGGCCTCAGGATCAGCTGCCTTGTCTCATAGCTGTGCGCTCTTTAAACTCGAGTGTTTGCTTCCATGAGCGCTCTCTGTGACACAAGCAATGATGCCCCCATCACTCAAACCACTCGGCTGGCTCCCTGCCCCCCATGCAGCCGCCGGAGCTGCTAATCCATGGGACTTTGTCCCCTGCCGTTGACGTTTACAGCTTTGGCGTCATCCTGTGGGAGATGTGGGCACTTTGCCACGCCTGGCAGGGCCGCACAGCGTTGCAGGTGGGTCACTGACTCGGCATGTGATGCAGCAGTAATTCTAACACCACTTACGCCTCTATGTCCGCGTTAGTGGTGAACTGAGGTGGTAGTGCCTAATAGGATTGCATGAGCACTTCTTGCATGCCCTTGGCCGGGTTTAAAGGCTGGTGTAAGTGATGCGTGTCTGGGCGTATGTTTTTTACTTGGATGTCTTGCCACGGGCGTGCCTCGCCTTTCCGTGCAGGTCATGCATGCCGTGTGCATCAAGAAGCAGGTGCTCGAGCCACGGGAGGACGCGCCCCCCCGGTTGCAGGTGGGAGCTCTTTCTCCAGGGTTGCCCTGTCTATGCAGCAGTGCAGCAGCTGGGGAGGCGGTAGCCTAGCTGGGTCACTGCACACTGCTGGGCCTGTGCTCCAGCTCGTGTCGTGCACAGATAGTGGCCTGCCAGCCTGCGCGCTGTAACCCCCCGTTGGCATTGCACTGCTATACTGTGCATCTGAAAGGGGCAATACAGCCCTGTGTACCTAAGGTACCTAAAGCTCCTGCCGGCCGGCCCCCTGCTGCCCGCAGCGTCTGATGGCCCGCTGCCTGGACCCGGAGCCGGGCCGGCGCCCCAGCTTTGAGGCAGTCCTGGCAGACCTCGGGGACCAGCTCCGGGCGCTGCGCCCCGACCGGCGCGGCAGCCTGCAGGTCCCCCCCGCCCTCACAGCCTCCGGCAGCAGCGAGGGGCGTTCACCCAGCATGGATGGCGGGAGAGCTGGGGCCCCCAGCCCTGGGGAGGGCAGGATTCCAGGCGGCGAGATTCCCAGATCCCCCAGGCAGGGCCCGCTGCACAGGGCCTCCACGCTGGGGCCGCCCTCGGATGTGCTGGGCCTGCACCCCGACAGGCCGTACACAGACCTCTTTGCCGCACCACTCAGCGCGGCGCAGCGGCTGGGGCCGGCTGCTATCGCCCGGCATTGAGGGGCGAGACGCATGTGACAGCAGAAAGGCCAAGAAAAGGGGACCAACGTCAGCAGAAGAAGGGAGGCGAAGGGGGCGCCACCAAGGAGGAGGCAGGGCCGGGTTTCTGCTGGCTGTCCTCGGTGGTTGTAAGGCTGGCACTGGTGTAAGCGCTGGTGCAAGCTCAGTGCAGCTGGCATCGGCCAAGGCAGTGTTGGGACCTTTGCTGCTGCCAGTGCTGGTTTTGGGGTAAGCCCAAGCCACAGTAAGGCTGGTCAGTAAAGTCAACAGTTGTATATAAAAACGAATGTTTGGAGTGTTGAAGCTGCTCCCACGGGGAGTATGGTGTGCGAGACAAGTGGTTTGGATGTTGTTGGGAGCAGTGTCAGGCATATTTATCGGGTGCTGATGCGCCTACTTCTTGGTTGACGTAAATATTTCTGGATCTATCTGTCATATATTTGAGAGCTAGGGAGGCCATATGCCCTTATTTAATATGTATTTGGAATCATCAAGTAGATAATAGCAAAACCTGTTGAGAAGACATGAGGCCGAGCGCGGCCTGTTGTGCGTGAGTGTCGCTCATTTCTAGCCTGGAAGTGGCATGTTGTTCTGTCACCCTAGTGTTGCCTGTCCTGCACCTTGGCCGTTGTAGACAGATTGTTGCGTCGTTCTTTTTATGTTATAGGACATAAACGCCCACGGAGCCAACAGAATCGTAATGCTGCAATAGAATCAGAAGCTTGATGCTTGCAGAAAACGTATGCAACAGGTGACAGCACACACTGTCAATCCAAGGGGCAGTCTGTGGAAGTAATGGTTGTGTAGCCTCGGAAACCCAGCCCTAAATAGTCGGTGCAACAGTGCCTCACCCTCATCTGTCGCTGGCACTAGTAATAGTGAAGTCCTCCTCAGACGAGACCCTCCCACGGCTTTGTAGGGCCGTTGGGGCCCCATCCCCGCTCTTCCTGAAGGAGAAGATGTGGGGCCATGACTTGCCTCCCTTCTGCGCTTTGCTGGCCGCTGGGCTGCCGCCCTGCTGCTGTCGGGCGGCAGAAGACGGCCTGCTGCTACCGTTGGCAGAGCCAGGGCGGGGGGAAGCTGCTGTCGCTGAAGCCTGGGGTGAAGAGGCGCCCCGGAATTTCAACCACTTGCGCGCCATGCTCTCCTGTTTGCCGGGAATGCTGTATGAAGCATCAAGCAGCACGCTGTCCCCGCTGGGCATTACTGGCTCCTCGCTGCTGCTGCCGCGCCTGGGAGATAAATCATCCCTGGTGTGTGCATGGCTGGCTACTGCCGGCAATACAAGGCTGATCCTGCTGCCACCACCCCCTCTGTGCAAGTATGAACCGCTCCTCTCACGTTTAGGAACTGCTATCACAGGCTCCTCGAGCTCTTCAGCTGCTACTGCCTGGCCCAGCTTGGCTTTGCCAGCAGAAAACTGCCTGGCCAGTGCCGCATCCAGCTGCGGCAAATCGACAGCCCCGGCCGCACTGCTCGCAAGCTTGATGCTGTCCACATAGCTGACCGATGTCTGAACCCCTCGGCTGGGGCTTGGGGGCCGTGAAGGAAGCGCTGTCTGGGCAGCCGCATCCGGTGGTTGTGCTTGGGGTTGCCCTGCTGCACATGGGCCGGGGCTGAGCTCAGCCTCCTGAGGTTTGTCTGCACTGGCTGATGGGGAGTGCTCCAGCCGTTCAGGTACTAGCAGTTGGCGGAAGGAAGTTCGTGGGGTGGCCGCTGTGATTGTCAGTGGTTGCCCAGCACTGCGAGGGCAGACCATGAAAAAGGGGGTCACGTGCTACTGATGGCTGGGTTACACAGCCGAGAAAACATGCAGAACCCTTTCACAACCAGCAGGCGGACTACCTCTCAACAACCGGGAGTTCAGCAACCCTTATATGTAGCCCCAGCACAGTTGCCAGCCTTGAGTTGCCAGGCTGCATCGCATGCAGTGCCAGCACAGCAGGGCGATGCAGTGCTGGGCAGAAACCCTAGCCATCACAGCAATGATTACCTGAGCTGCGCCCTCCATGTGTCTATGCTGCTCTCAAGGTCTGCCAGGAGAAGGCGGTAGCGCTGGCTTTCATCACCCGCCTGGGATGCCTGACGCTCCCAGGGTGAGTGGTGAACAGCTGCGCTGCAAGGAGGGCTGTTTTCCGTACGGGCTGGGCTGGGGGCTGGGCTGTCCGTGGCGTGCAGGACCTCGAGGGCTGCTGGAGCAGGCTGCACAAGTGTTGAGATCTCCCTCGCCCTAGCTACCTGGCCTGCTAGATACCCCGCCTCAGTCGCTGCCAGAGCAAGCGGAGCGGGGAGGGGGAAGCCCGTGTCCCTGAGCAGGTGAAAGGCTTCTGCTGCAGCTGGAGCTGGGCCTAACGAGGTGGCCAGTGAAGCAGATGCTTGAACATAGGCAGCAAGGCGCACCTGTGCCTGCATGCAGAAATGAACGCAGGCTTGTCTGAACTGGCAGGCACAAGCTACATAAATATTTCCATCCTGGTTGTCCAAACACATAGCTTCCCACAGAAGAAACCTCACCTGCTGAAGAGCCTCTGCTGCCTTGCGGCTTTCTACTTTTTCTTCGGCGGCTTTACGCTTTTCTAATGCAAGTGTTAGCTGGTGCTCCTGCACCTCCTGCAGCGTCTCCTTTAACTCGGCGCCTCTTGAATCTATTGTCCTGCAAAGATTAAAACAGCACAGTGTTGATGTAAGACTTAACATTTGAGCAAATCCTGGTTCATCGGGTGTCCTGCCTGATGGGAGGCTAGCACACACGGGCGGGGTAGCCCTGCGCAAATAACTGAGGTAGCGACACCTTAGGCGCAAAAGAGCCGAGTCATCTAACAATGTTGAAAATCGTTTTGCCAGGTCCTCACTACAGTTTGCAAGGCAGTGCCTCTCGGGCTTTCTCATTGCAAAGCAGTCACCTCTGCTGCGACTGCAACTCTGCCTTGGCATCAGCGAACTTCTGCCGCTCCTTTTGCAGCCCCTCCTTGTCCTTTTGCAGCTGGGTGTAGGCTGCCGCCACCTCTTCAGACTGAGACTTCACCTGCACGAGACCAATATGTCCCAAGTTACCAACAGAGGAAAAGTATCATGACAAACCCGCTCTCCATCATTGTGTGACAAGACCCACACCTGCTTTGGTAACATACCAGGCCATCATTTTGGGTGGCTTGCTTTAAATTATTCCCAGTCACTTGCTCTCACACTCACATTGCTGCCCAACTCCAAGAGCGCTTGGGCCTGCTCCTCAAAGAGCCTCTGATGCTCATTACCAGCTTCCCGCAGCTCTACCAGGCGTGTCTCTTCTGCCAAGCACCGCTCTTGGAGCTGTTCCAAACGCCGCTCTGCCGCCTCGACCTGTGGGATGACAAGCTACCTGTGTCAGCTCGGCTGGGTTTAGGATTTACTAAACCAGGACTGTCAGTGCACACTGTTCCACTGATATAAAGATGCACATCTACGGCCACAAAGCGGAAGCCCGGGTCCTTGCGTGTGCACTGGAGACAGGAATACAAGGATGGTTTGGCACCAGTCCTAATATCCTGCGCACCTGCTTGCGAGCGCCATCTGCCTGCGCCTTGAGGTCTGCCAGCACCTTAGCCGCTGACAGCTCAGCACGTTTGGCTGCGTCAACCGCCCTCTCAGCCTCAGCCTGCTGGCTAGCGGCAGCTGCGCGCTCCTCTGCACCCATGCACCGCTTAATCAATATAATTCCCGTTCAATATTTGGCCAGTTCAGCTGATTTCCCTGTTGGAGGGAAAGGCAGGGCAGGACTCTTGACCTTCTCTTTTACTCTTTCGGGAGGAGAACTCTTACCGCAGAACTTAGGCAGTGTTGCAACACCCCCATCGGACTTGCCGGCTTACAACGTACCTGCCAGCGTGGTAATGAGGGCTTCTTGTTCTGATAAACGCTGGTTGCGCAGCTCAGTTAGCGTAGCACGGTCTTGAGCAGCAGCAGCCACCTCTCTCTCCAGCTACAAATATGTAGAAAGTCCACCTGTTGGCAAGCTTCCCTTGGCTGATCAGCCGACAGTGCGACACAATATTTGTAGATTGTATTACTGCCAGGTAGGGCCTATTTAGCTTCCCACATCTACGCACATACAGCACCTTGGTAAATATAGTAAGGGTCACGGCTGTCACAAGTCTCTTGGCCCCTTATTGCCCACACCTGCGCCTGCGCCACCTCCAAGTGTGCCCGCTCCGCTGCCAGCGCTGCACGCTGCTTTTCCACATCCCGCTGCTGTTGCAGCAGGGTCTGGCGGAGTTCAGCAACTGCCTGCTCACGCTGTGCTGCATCCACTAGGCGCTCCTGCATGACCGCTTCGCGGTTCTGCAACTCGGCCTCCCTGCAGAAAGCCACAAGATGGAATTGTAGAGAGCCATAATCTTTCCAAAGAGACAGTGATATTGTGTCGGGTGCGCATGTCACCTGTTTGACAACAGGGACAGAGGGTCTGCATCCTTTTGGCTCACGCTGGACACCTGGCAGCCTTTCATATAAGCTCTATGTATATGGCACCTGTCTGTGGCCTCCTTCAGCTTTACTGCAACTGCCTTCTCCTTGCCAGCAAGTCCATACTCCCGGGCTTTTGTTTCAGCAGCAAGGGAGTCTGCCTCACGCTGGAAGCAGCCCAGCTCCTCAGTCCTTCGCGCATTGGCAGCCTACAGAGAAAACATGTAAGGCAAGTACTGTGTGCATGGGCGGGCAGTACATCCAGGAGTGTCCCTCCCAATAGCAAGCCCAAGGATGCAGAGACGGCCTGCTGCCCATAACTCCTCCATCCAGGCATTGATTGCTAGCTTCACGAACAGTCCCCGTCGCATCACTTGCCTCTTGCTCCTCTGCCTGTTGCAGCCTTGCCGCCGCTGCTTTCAGCTTGGAGTCGGCCTGCTGCACCTTTGCCAAAGCTGTGTCACGCTCGGCTGCCACCGCCCTGAGGTGGCCCTCAAACTCTCGCACTATACGCTGGCTAGCTGTTAGATGCTGCAGCAGACCAAGGCGCAACACGGGTGAATGTGACAACACTTGGACCATTCATGCATCATCAATCCACATTCTTGTCACCATGTGAGATATAAAACCTGTAGCGTACCCACCCTGCACGAACTGGTGCCTGAGACAAAGCTGCTTCAGCTGTTGCCTTGACAGGAAACATTCATTGATAGGCTACTTGTAGCACATTTTCACGGCCCACAACATATTCCCAGAGGTGCAATATAGCGGCTTGTCCTGGGTCACCCATGGTCCCCACCTGCACTGCTTCGTCTCGCTCTGATACAGCTTCCTGCAACTGTGCCTCAGCAGCCTCCGCTCGGTCGTATGCCTCTGCCCGACCCTTGTCAGCCTCCTCTGCTGCCACCTGTGCTCTCACACACCGCTCCTGGGTTGTGGCAAGCTGCACAGCCAACCCATCAGCTTGCTGCCTGACAAATGCGAGCTCGGCCTCCCGCTTGTTTAGCAGCTCTTGAAGGCCCTCACAAGCCGTAACCCTCTTTTCTGTTGCTGCAAGCTTGTCTGCCAAGTCCGCCTTCTCCTGCTGCTGGGTTGCACAGGTTTCCTGATGACTTCGTACTTCCCCTCGACACTGCTCCAGCTGCACTGAGAGTCTGGCTACAGACTGTGAGGCTTCTATCTGCCTTGTTTCGAAAGCAGCAACCTTGGTCTCAAGTTCCTGTAAAATAAAGCCATACGCTTGGTCACGTTGACAGGATTCTTTCCAATAGCGTCCCTGGTAGCATGTCTGCCGACAATGCTAGGCATGGGCATGCGTGGCAGGGCAAATGCAGGGCAAATGCAGGGCAAAAGCTGCATGCAAGTAGGTCAGCGTTAAGTGTTTTAGTGAAGGCAATCGCTTTCTCAGCCACACCCTACCTTGGCCAGCTCTTCTGCCTGCTGTGCCCGCTGTTCTGCTTGCTGCTTAGCAGCTGCCAGCTTGTCAATCTCGGACAGCATCTGTTCAGCAGCAACATCGTTCTTGGCCTGGGCAAGCTGGCCCTCAAGCTGCTTGTAGCGACTCTCAAGCTGTGCAATCTGGTGTCTAAGGTCCTGCAGGACGCATGCCCTCAAACATTGCACACACATTGGGTGATGGTATTAACCAGCAAGCTGTTGCTGCGGGCAACGAGAGTGCAGGGGATGTTAATTTAGGTGGTCCAGAGCGGAATGCCTCTTTTGAGGTGCACACATATGCCTTTTGAAGGGCCAGAAGTATACAACCTGGGCACAGCCACTCACCTGCTCAACCGTTTCCAGCTCTGCACATCGCTGGGTAAGCTGCTCAGTTAGCAGATCCTTACTGCTCAGCTGTACCTGTTGCAAGCCGCCATCACCCGCCTGTGAGGGGTTACCCATTTGGGAGGCCTGCCCCAGCTGGATGTTGCGCTGGAAGTTTTGACTTGATGTCAGGCCGGACGGTGGCGAAGAATGGCTGTCAGCAGCAACCCTATGGGAGGCAGCACCACTGCCTTCGTCTGTTCTATCTGGTGGCCGGTCGAGCGGGACACTTAACACAGGTTGACTGACGTAAGAGGCAACTTCAGGTGGCAAGTGTTGGCTCCCAGCTGGGCCGGGACCAGGGAGTTGTGGTTCGGAAGTGCCTTCGTCATCTGGCAAGGGTAAATCATTATCTTCTGCAGCATCGGGTGCTTAGGTTTTGAGAGTAACCTGGACGGCATTACACCTGTTACGTGCTCCTATGCACTCTCAGACCCGAAGGGCGCACCGAATAGGTTGGCTTGGGGTAGGGGCGCAGGTGTGCTGCTTCTGTGTGGGGCAAGAGTTGGGACTGCAGGCGAAGTCAGCGGCCTAGCCCTGCAGCAGAGGTCTTTTACAAGAAAATCAAGTGGAGCACTGGTGTTCCCCTGCTCGAAGGACACCATCGGATACTTTGTCTGAATGCATGCCTGGGCACAGGGGCTGGTACTCCAAGCAGCGCGTCCAAGGAGTCGAAGTCACTGCCAGCAGTGGTCCGAGGTCTAAGAGATCCGTTGGGTGAGTTGGAAGGCCTGCTGAAAATCGAGCTGACCGTGTCTCCCTGCTGCTGGCTGCGGCTAAGCAGACCGCGCGCCTTTGGGAAGTTGGCCATCGAGTACCAGGTGAAGGGCAGCCTAGTAATCAGAGCATCTCTAGCTCGATGGAGGCCGTCAGCAAACATATAATGGATCAGACTGGTGGGCAAGAAACCCACGGCGGCTAGGTAACCTCCAGGTCACTTGCCAGGTTTTCCCGTCAACTTTTTGCGCCCTGGGTACCCGCCACACAAGAAAGCCATGGCCAGCCCAATGCATCTCTGCACACAGATATAATATGTGAAGGACATTACTGGCCTGTGTAGTTTGTGACTGTTGCGGCAAGCTTGACGGCCATCTGATCAAAGACTTTCCAGGCTTGGCGTATTACGCTTGATCGTAGTATATATCAGCTTTTCAAGACGTACTATTTCGTTCTAAAGCCTTTTCTACCGGACTCCTTACCACCAGTGGCCCATAAGTCGAACTAGCTAACATGCATACCGACCCAGGAGGCGCCATGAACGTGGGCCAGATAAAAAGCACGATGCACAGCCTGGCCTTTGGGCAAGCGATGGCGCAGGCAGCGGAGGACTATAAGAAGGTGGGTGCTTGGGGCAGTGCTCCTGTCCAGTTGTTGACGCCCAGGCTTCTGACGCCCGCTCTGCAGGGTTGAGTAAGAGGACACACTGCTGCACCTCTTGTCGAGGACTGGAACTTGGCAAGCTGGGCGTGCCCTAGGCACCAGCGCAAAACTTTAATCCTCTCTCTGGGGCTGCAGGAGGTGCTGTCACAACAGCAGAAAACGGGGCCAACGCATGCAGAGGTTGATATAGACGACCTACTAGATGACCCCGACCTAGAGCGGCTGCATGCGGAGCGGTTAGCAAAGATGCGGCAGGAAGCCGAGCGCCGGGTGCAGCTGCAGCAGAAGGGCCATGGTGGGTGAGGCGCCAGTGGAGCCAGTTATGGGGTGGGGAGACGGCATCCCAGCTGTGCACAGCTAGCATGGCAGATACAGCCCTTATGTGCCAGAGTAGGCAGCTGAGCATGGTTGTTGGTGATGCGGGGAAGGAGGGCAGCGGCTACCGTAAAAGCGGCGCCAACAAGGCTAGGTATGTAGAGTGAGATGTCCTGTGGGTGGTGCATCTCACCGGCGATGTTGTAGCGTGCCTGGATCCCCCCCAAACCTGGCCTCCCACCTTGTGTCGCCTGCGATACACACATGGGTAAGCAAAGTGTGCCTGCAGGGCAGTACGAGGAGGTGCAAGAGGGGGATTTCCTGGAGGCGGTCACAAAGACAGAGCGGGTGGTCGCCCACTTTTTCCATAGAGAGTTTGAGCGCTGCAGGTGTGTGCTCAAGAGCTCGAGTGCATACGAGTGTCGCATGGTACTTATTGTGTGTTAGTGCTATGTGTTTGCTTTCTCCTTGCCGCTTGTGTGGCTGGATTTCTTAGAGCGGGCACACAGGCTGGAGGCCTGCAGAGATTCCGTGCTTGACGAGGAGCAGATGCAAAGCGCCCCCAACTTTTTGTCGGGCCGGGTGGTTGTCCTCATTGTCATCAGACACCTGACCCCGGGTTTCTGGGAAGCTGTGACTGCAAGAGGTTTCTTCCTGCTGCAGGATAATGGATAAGCACTTAACAGCACTGAGCAAGAAGTACTTTGACACCCGTTTTATCAAGCTCTCAGCCCCGGTGAGCCCCTTGCAGTCTTACCGCAGCAACGGCCGGCCTTTCTGCGCTCTGTAGGGTTGACAGTGCAGCCTGGGGAGGCAGCAATAAAAGTTTTAGGTACAGAACTTGTAGGTTGATTGACGCATCCAGCCAGGCGATGCCGCTTGCTTTTTTACGGGGCGGGGGGGGGGGGGGGGGTTGCGGCCTGCAAGCCTGGGCTTTGCTGTCTCATGAACCTCAAATACACTACGCCATGCCTGCCAAATTAATGCTGCTCTGGGGAACTGCTGCTTCATTTCCTTGGTATACCTTAGAAAGGTCAAGTACTAGTCCCTAGGCATCGGCCCCCGGCTGGGCATGCGCATAACATTGCCTTGCCTGTGCCACGCAGGACGCGCCGTTCTTTGTGGAGAAGCTGCAAGTGCGGATGCTGCCCTGCGTCGTTATGTTTGTTGGGGGAGTGGCTGTGGACCGCATTGTGGGCTTTGAGGACCTAGGAGGCAAGGACGACTTCCCCACATCCAGGGTGGGTGGGGTGCCAGAGCGCAGCGCAGCAGGCAGGGGTTGTGTGGAGGCATGTGGCTGCTTACTGCCTGGGCCATGGTAGAAGCTTGAGTTGTACACCTGAAGGGAGTTTCGACTGAGCGGCATTGCATGTCGGTGAGGAGGTATATCTCCCGAGGGAGCACGGTGAGCTGGCCAGGAGACAGTAGCGCTTCGGGTGTACTTTCTCAACAGTGCGGCGTGCTATGACAAACACACACTTTGGTGCTCCTTGGCACTGCTTTTCCTCAGGGCCGGTCCCAGCTCGTGCGGGGACACCTCCCATGGCTAGTCACTGTGCTTGATCTATACACAGATATAGACAGGCAACGGGTGATAGCTAGTAGTAGGGCTGGGTGGACAGCGTTGGAGTGAAGGCAATTTGATAGGCAGCTCCACAAGACACAGACTCCCCATTGCCCCCCCTCCCCGCAAGTTCATTATCAGCTGCCCCCAACCCCAGGTGGAAGGCAAGCTGCTGAAGGCGGGCATTGTGAAGGAGAAGGTCCAGAAGCAGGCAGACTCAGATGATGAGGAGGGCATGATCAGCAGGTGAGGCAACCCACCTTGCCCAGGCTAGTTGTGCTTCTCACGTTGCAGGGTTCAAAGCAATTCCGCCTCCCATTCCTTGCTCACTGTAGAGCTTAGGTCCTGGTCAGTGTTAGTCCTAACTGCCGCGCCATGGTGCCAAGGCAAGGAGGCACGGTCGTGATAAGGGTGGTGGCTTTTTGGGGGGATGCCCCAGCATGCTTGGCACCGTGACAGGGCTGCCTTGCATTTCACATCAACATGCCAGGCTGACCCAAGGTCAAGTCGGCAGGGCCAGGGTCAAGTTGGCAGGGTCAGGGTCACTTGCGAAGGGTCAACTCGAAACGGGAGTGCACGTCCCACCAATGGCCTTCTTGAAGCTACAGGGGAAGCACCACCGTCCTTGCTCAACCTGCAGTCTGCTGCTTGGCTCCTTCCTGCAGGCGCACTCTCCAGAAAGGAAACATCACCAAGACGGCATCAGATGAAGACTCAGAGTTTGAAGACTGATCGGTCAGGACAGCCAGTAGGGATCCAGAGGTGCAGCTTAGTTCACATCGATATTCACCTCCAGCAGGTCGGCCAAGGTGCAACAGCAGCAGCAGCAGGCCCTCTCCCAGACCCGCAGGCAAGCCAACCAGCAGGCGCCAGCAGCCAGTCCAGGTGGCGGCCAGACATCTGGGTGGGCGGCAGCGTGCTTCGCTGGGTTGAGAAGTTCAAGTACCTCGGCAGCCACTTCGCACACAACATTGACCTGAACACTGAGCTAGACTATCGA
>BBXU01001019.1:0-25333 GCA_001598975.1 Parachlorella kessleri | reverse complement strand
AACATCTGAAGCAGCTAGACCTGAGCGGGGCCAGACGGCAGCAGCAGGACAAAATGAACGCTGGGGGCGGCTCGCGGGTTGCCTTCAATTGGCTAAGTGCTTGTGCTATGAAGGACACATGGAGAAGCTTGGTGGGATAGACCTTTGGTTGTGTTTTCTGTTGGTTTCCCCGTCCGGACGGGGTGGTGCATGCCATTAAGAATTGGTACTTGGATCTTGTGGTTTGTGGGCATAGTACATCCTGGCTTTTTGTTGGCCCCATTTGGGGGACTCACGGCCACATGGTCAGGTGGCGGTACGCTGTTAGACTAGACTAGACTATATTCACCTCCGGTGCATTTGGTGGTGGCAGGTAGTGCAAACTGAGAGGCCAGGGTGGACTGTACCAAGAGGGCTGGAGCGCTTCCGGTGTATGACGCTTTAAGAGAAGCCACCAGTTTGACTAGAAGCATGCTAGATTGAACCCTGCAGCGCTTGTGTATCTGTAACAGGGGGGGGTTAGGCTGCTGCTTCACTTTGTCCTCAGGTTGCAAGCCCCGCTGAGGTATCGACTTCACCTAGCCCACCATTGGGCAAGGGTGGACCAAATGCGATGCATCTCAAATGAACCGGCGCACATGAGTTTCAGTATAACTCATCTAGGCACGTGCCTTCTTTCGACACAGCAGTAGTAGGTGAAGCAACTAGGCAGGCACATTCATTTTGCGCTGTGTGGGTGCCAATGAGGTTCTGCTTTTACTTGGAAAGGGTGGGCACAGTTGCATGGATGCAGCAATTACTCTTTACAGGGTGAGAGCGGTCCAGCTAAACACCCAAATAACAAAACAAACATTTGCACAAGGGAATACAGGCTGCACACCTGCAACAAGAATAAGTTAAACTGGCAGGAGACAGCTTGGGAAAAAAGGCTGCAGGAAAGTGAAACTTCGGCCAGGTTGCGATGCGGCACCACTGCCCCAGGGCCACCTCCTCCTTGAAGCCCAGGAATTGCAAGACCCATCTGCCTGTCGGTGGACGTCTAGTTGGCCTTGTTGGAAAGCGCCGCGGGGGCAATGGGGTGAGGTGCCAGAGCAGCCTCCACATTGGAGCCTGCAACAGGTGACCAGGCTTCAGGTTCAGAACTAGCATACCCATGCCACTGACCACTATAAGGGCCGCCAATACCGCCAGCCTGAAGCCGCTAGCTGGATTTCAGCACCTTCCCTGGCCTAGGGACTCATAACCTGCAACTCCATGAGACAACCTCCGTGCCTTCGGAGGCGGCTTGGCAGAAGTGAACGAAAAGCACAGTCAGTACCGCTGAAACCAACCCCGTTGCCAGTCTGACGATGGTGACCAAACGATCCATGGTCTAACATAATGCCACCGGTTCCCACTACTCACATTGGTCCCACCAGTCAGTGAAACCATTGGTGAGGTACCAGTCCACGGTCTTCCGCAGGCCGTCCTCCCAGGATGTGCGCTCGCGCCAGCCCAGCTGGTTCAGCTTGGAATCGCAAATGTAGTACCGCCTGCACAAACCATAGGCAAGCGCCACTTCATATAGACAAGAGAATACAAGAGACGGCCGGATAGGCGGGACATAACAAGGATACAGCATGGGGGTCACGGCATTGGAACAACCAACATGCAACCTACAAGACACCACAGGGCATGGTCACCAAGACAGCAAGCCATCCCACATCTAGCACTTCTGGCCGCTCGCTCACCCTGCCCCAACTGTCATCACACCTCCCAGGAGCTCCCATGCACGCGATCAGGCAAACTGAATTCCTTCACGGAAACACCAGAGGTTCACACACCTACCTGTCATTGAAAGCACGGTCGCGCACGTGCACAATCTTGCTCTCGGGCAGGTTGAACATCTTGCAAATGTCACGTGCCACATCCAGCACAGTGCGCTCCTTCTGCGTGCCAATGTTGTAAACCTCACCGATGCAGCCCTGCGCAGAGAGAAGGCGCAAAATGAGCTTCCCTTCTTTTAGCAGGGCCAGTCACCGTCTTATTGCTCGCATTGCTACTGCAACTTCCCGCCAAGCCATATTGGGCTGCTTCCCAGCATATACCACGCATGGGGCAGGGGCAGCCTGGCAAGCTCGGTCACTATGCCCTTTGCAAGACCATCACATGGCGGAAATTAGCCAAATGCTATTTATGACCTCAGCACATCACCCCACCTAACTACCAATCACTCGCTGTGCAGCGCCTGCACGGGCCCTCAACATCCAACATACACCCGAGCCTAACCCACCACACGTCCTGTTTCTTCCCTCCATCGCCACCATGTCACCAACCCTGTCCCGCTCTGGGCAACCAGTTGCCCCTGAAAACCAGCACCTCTGTATTAAAGCACTAACTTACGGGCATCCGAGCCAAATCTCTGCTATATGCCTCCTCGGCCACTCACCCTGTGCAGCACCACGTCAAAGGCCTCCGCCACGTCCTCCACGTACAGGTACGAGCGAGTGGAACCGCCATCGCCATGGATAGGCAGGTCATCGCCGCGAGAGGCAAGCAGGGTAAACTTGGGGATAGCCTTCTCCGGGAACTGGTGAGGGCCATACACGTTGTTGCCGCGGGTAACGATAATGGGCATCTTGTAGGAAGTGTAGTAGGCACGCGCCATCATCTCCGCACCAGCCTGCGACACAGCATACGGAGAGCTGTGGAAGCAAAGAATAACAATAGGCCAAGAGTGTCAGGGGTCCCTCGACAGCCTGGACAGATGCCCGTGACTCCTTCCTGACATCTCTGATGTGGCAGCTAGGAGACTCAGCTACAGCTCATGCCGGCCCAGGTTACCACTCAACACATCAGCCCCACACTGCGCATGACAACGATACCGAACGACCCAGAGGCCAGCATGCTGTGTGGCCTGCTGCCCCACCTTAGCGGCGGCATAAGGGTTTGTTGGCTCCAGCCGGCTCTCCTCATTCAAGCCAACCTCACAGCCCTGCAACCGGAGGTAAGTCATACGCAAACTGGAACAGGCGCATGCTGTTACAGAAGGCGCAGCATAACTGCATTATAGGCAGCATGCCGCAGGCAACAAGGGCAGCAAAAAATGGGCCTTCAAAGCATGAAGCTTCCCCAACACCGGGACTTGAGCGCGGTTACGAGGTTACTACTGCTACCTGGCCCCATCCCTGGGCAGTACATCGCATGCTACGCTTTTTACGCTGGCAGACAGTCCAGACACTGGCAGACACTCACAACCAGAATAACCACAGCAACTCTTGCATGCTAGGCAGGTGCACTGACCAGAGAGGTCTCGCCGTACACTTCATCAGTTGAGACGTTGATGAAGCGGCGGATCTTGCCATACATGCGGCAAGCCTCCAGAAGCACATGGGTGCCGTACCTGTGCATCAAAAGTCAGCATTAATGTCCCTCTTTCACAGGAATGCAGCATGTGCCATGTCCAATCCATCCTTCCGGGTATCAGGCAATGTAGGCCTAGCTCTAAGGCAGCACCGCCCACCAATGACCGCCCCATGAGCACCCCCATCGAAACGTTTGCTTCCAGACCCCCGCCTGTTTCCCTTCACTTGCTAGGCAATGCCGCTGCAGTCCAGCATCCAGCCGCACCTACTGATTAGGGGGCCATTTGTACAAAGTAATGCCACCACTTACGTGTTGTTCATGGTGAAAGCCAGCGAGTTACCAAACGAGTTGTCAACGTGCGTCTGCGCCGCGAAGTGCATGACGGTATCAATCTTCTCCGTCTCTAGCACATAGCTAAGTAGGTCAGCGGACTGGATATCGCCCTTGATGAACTGCAACCATGAAGAGAAGGGCACATGCTATTGTCAGCAGTCCAGTAAGCCTCAGAGAAGAAGGTCATGTAATGGCGTCCGGCACAGTGTCCTACCAATAGCTACCAGCCACTACCACACATCCGGCCACTTGCAAGTCCACTGTAGCCTACTATTACAGGGTCATGACCCTCTAGCTATATTGTCCCAAGTTGCCATATGTAACTAGCCCCGCAACAAGGATCACTTACCTTGAAGTTTAGATTCTGGGAGATCTCCTTAAGGTTGTTCTCGGTGGCGCAGTAGTCCAGCTTGTCCAGCACTACGATCTTGTACTGCAAGAACCAAACGAGGAGAGCAGGTAAAGGCCCGGCGCTACAAGGTGCAGATGAATGTGAAGGTTCCACAAGGGGCTGACATTCGTGCCAGGCAATAGGACTGTCACAGGCCAGAGCAGACGGACACGATACGCGGCGCGCAGAACACAGCATAACAACACACGTGGAGCTTGGGGTTCAAGCCGGCATCAAGCCCACCAGTGAACTATGCAGGCGGCAGGATTATTGTGCTGCTTTTGCCAGGAAGCGCTGCAAGTCAACGTGCTACTAGTGCACCCCCTAACATGAAGCATGTTGTTGCAAGAGGCTGGAAGGGGCTCGCAGCACCCGGCGCCCAGAACGTACCCCTGCTGCGGCAAGCAACCAATGCGCACCTGCCCATAGTTCTTGACCAGACGAATTGCAACGTGGCTGGCAATGAAGCCGGCGCCGCCAGTGACCAAGATGTTCTTGGGGTTGTAACGCTCCATGATCTGCGTCGCAGCGTAACGAACAGACATTAGCAATAGCAGTAGCAGCAATAACCACAGCAGGCTGCAACGAGCATTAGAACTATCATCAGGCCTCATGGCCTGTCTTGCAAACAAAAATAAGCTGTGTGTCTGTGGGCAATGCTTGGGCAATGCTTGGGCAAGCAGTGCATGTTGGCAACGCCTGTCTGAGGAAGCCTGCCTCAAGGACGTATCCCCTTCGAAAACGCAAGTAACTCAGACTAGTCAAAACTTATCAAGCTACTTCCAGCCCATGATAGCCTTACTCACCGCACAGCTGGCTGCTGGCGAGAGCACGCCGCTGGGGCTGCTGTAGATGGGCGCCTGCTCAGACATGCTGCTTTCTTGTGTAACGAGCAGCTGCTAATGCCGCGTGTTCTTGGCTTCTGCTCCGCTTGTGAGCGCGGTTCACGGGCCGTGCTGAGCAATCCCACACTCTGGCCGCGAGACAGCTTCAAAAGCCTGCCGGCCGGGCAACCACTTCTGCAATTGAAGACCCGGGGAGCAAACTCCAGCCCAGATCTCGGTCCCAGGACAGCAAAACCAAAGCAGTTGTGAACCAACCCCCCTCTGCAAGGAAGGCAGGACAGACAAGCTGGGCGGTAAGATGATAGACTGAGGCAGCAAAGGGCTGGGGGCTGCCCTAAAGACAGGCTATGTCGGGGGCGGGAACTGGCCTGGGCGCGACGGCCAAGCTCTTTGGGGGGCGCGTGGCAAAGGGAGACAATTACTTATTCCAATGTTTTTGCGTTGCGATCATGGAGTCCGTAAGCCAGCTGAATGCTCTTAAACATGCACTTGCCACCAAGTCCAAGGTGCGGCACCACTGTGTTGATCACCAGCAGCCATGCCGGTCATGTCCCGTGGCTCATCCCGTCTTCCTCTACCGTGATCAGCGAACTACCTTGCAGCGCATGCCCGCATGTGATGGGCCCCCCGAGAGTGCTTGGTGCTGCGCTGTGATGGCCGTTTGAACGGGGCACCTACCTTTGTGGTAAACTGCTGCAGGTGGTGGTGCACTTCTGGGCGCTCTGGTGCGAGCCCTGCAAGTTTCTAGACCAAGTCCTACAGCAGCTGGCGGCAGGCACCCCAGGCGTCAGCGTGCTACGAGTTGAAGCCGAGGAAGCTGCCGACATCTCCGAGGCATATAGTGTCTCGCTGGTGCCCTACTTTCTTTTCTTCCATGATGGCAAGCAAGTGGACTCTCTGGAGGGCGCCGATGCCGCAGCGCTGACCAAGAAGTTTGGGGCTCTGGCAGCGGCAGCCACAGCAGGCGCAGCAGCTGCGCCCGCTGCCGGCTGCCCAGCGTCCTGCCCAGCGGCTCCTCAGGCTGCGCCACCACCTGCTGTGGATGGGTGGGCGCCACTGGCGGGGCCTCCTGCTTCCAATGGTGGGTGGCTCTCTGTCCTTGTACCTGCAGATGCCGTGGTGGTGTGGGGGGTTACCCAGCGACCTGCGTAATGGGAAACTATGTAGCGAGGGCCGCGTGCTGCTCCCGGCATTGTCGCAACTCCATACTGCCTCTGGCTTGAATCCTGGTGAGCAGCTACCGGAACGCGAGGAATGTGCTTGTTTATACATGCTGAGTCTACCGCTGTCCGTGCAGGTGCCAGCCACTCCGCGGTCCAGGAGCGCTGCAAAGCCCTGGTACAGTCCAAGCCAGTCATGCTGTTCATGAAGGTGGGTGCAGGTGTTCCTAGCTGTGCTTGCTGACATGGCACAGGCCTGTCGGCACTGGGGTAGCTTATGCTTGGCCCCTTGGCCGGTGCCCGCAGTACCTTTGCTAGCTTTGGAAGCGCTTCATACTCGTTCCGGCACCACATTGTCCCCTTGGCAAGATCCGGGTGCTGTGAGTGATGGTGGGGAGCCCGTGTTACCATGAGCTCCCAAAAAGACTACGCTTTATCGAGTGCAGCTGTGCGAGTAGCAGTCGGCAAATAGTGCTCAGCTACAGCGACTGCGTGTTGCCTTCTGGTGTAGCCTCTCATATCTTGGTGAACAAGTCAGGCGCGCCTGTGTGCAGGGCAGCGCAGACGCCCCCCGCTGCGGGTTTAGTCGCAAGGTTGTGGAGGCGCTTCGGCTGTCGGGGTGCTCGCAGTTTGGCACCTTTGACATCCTCGCAGACGAGCAAGTGCGGCAGGGGCTCAAGGTGGGTGGCTTACAAGGCGTAGGTGGGCGGGGTTTCCCTCTCTTTGTTGTACTCGTCTAGGGGCTTTCGGATAGGCAAGAGAGGGTGGGACGCCGAGAGGCTTGTGCTGTGAATGCCAGCTGTCTCTTGGGGCTTGTGGCCGCCAGGGAGCCCGCAAAAGCCCTGCCCAGCAGTCTGCTGCTGTTTGTGTGGTGGCCAACATTTCTCAACCCTTGTGTGGTGGTGTGCCGTAATGCTTGCGCAGGAGTACTCCAGCTGGCCCACGTACCCGCAGCTGTATGTGAAGGGGGAGCTGGTGGGAGGCTGCGACATTGTGCTGGAGATGGAGCAGACGGGGGAGCTCAAGGTCAGTCGGCTGGAGGCTGCATTGGGTGGTAGGTTTTGTGGATGTGGAGGGGCCTTGTTAAGGTACAGGTGCCATGAGCTCATCATCGCAGTATGTCCATCAGTGTTAGACGGGAGTGGTGCTCAGGGTCTGATATCTAAGCTGACACATGGTGCGCATGTTTACCTCATGCTGGCCCCTCTGATTGCTTGAACTCGCTCAATAGCTCTGCCAAGAGGAGGCGCTCAACATTCTGGCAGCCCTTTCATACAGAAGTGGTGCAGGCAGGGTGTTCCAAACACTACAATGTGCCACAAGTGGATTTGTGGGTGAATGTGTAGGAAGTTTTGCATATATTTCCCCCAAATCGTTGCAGGAGGTGCTGGCGGAGGCCGGCCTTAATTCTAAACCCTAACTTTTGTGATATATTCCCTCAGATCTGACCCACTAAATCATACTCCCCCGCCAAATGTGTGCAGGAGGTGCTGGCGGAGGCAGGCAGCAGTGGGCAGGACAAGCTGCAGCAGCTTATAGAGTCCCTGGTGCAGTCCAAGCCAGTCATGCTGTTCATGAAAGGTAGGCGGCTGTGGGTGGGGTGCAGATGACTGCTCTACCGACCCTTTGCCTCTTGGCAGGCTTTCCTTCTTATGCACTGATGTTGGTGGAATTGCTTGATGATAGAAGTAAGAGGTCCCGGTCCCGAATAGATAGCGTAACTTGGTGTTTAAAGAAGGGAAGTGGGCCTGAGCGCATGGGTGATGAGCAACAGGCAACAATTTCAAAACCTGACAAGGGGCACTGAGTGTGTCCCCCACGATGAGACAATGCTTATGTCATCCTTGCCCTGACATGCGCTGTGCCCGCTAAGCTTCCCAGCTCACACACCTTCCCTCTCTGTGCCTAAATGTGCTTGCACCACAGGCCTTGGTTCCCCTCGCACGAAACAAGTGGTGCTTCGCAGCAAGTGGTGCTTATCGCTGGTGTTTTTTGCAGGCACCCCCGAGGCTCCCCGCTGCGGGTTCAGCCGGAAGGTGGTGGAGGCGTTGCGGCAGACGGGGGAGGAGTTTGGCACCTTTGACATATTGTCAGATGAGCACGTGCGGCAGGGGCTCAAGGTGGGTGTGTCATTGGTGTGGTGGGGATGCATCCCCTTGCTCACGCTTGGAGAGGGGCACCTTGAAATGCTTTCGGTGAGCACGTGCGGCAGGGGCTCAAGGTACGGGTCTGCCGTGTGTGCCTGGTCTTGCCCGGCCGGGCCATATGAGGAGCGTCCCGCCACTGAACCTGCAACTGTTTGCCCATTTGTAACTGAGCTGGTGAGAGAGCCCCACTACTGAGCTTGCCTGCAGTTTATGTGGTGAGGCATCCAGCCCTGCCGGTAGAGTTCGCCCTAACGCTCTGTTTGCACTACCTGCAACCCTTAACATTTCTCACGCCATGTGTGGCACTGTGCCCTTGTGCTTGCGCAGGAGTACTCGAGCTGGCCCACGTACCCGCAGCTGTATGTGAAGGGGGAGCTGGTGGGAGGCTGCGATATCGTGCTAGAGATGGCGCAGACGGGGGAGCTCAAGACCACGATTGATGAGATGAAGGCACGGGTGTAGCAGCACTTCCGACACGAGCCTTGGAGTGAGCCAAATGCTGACGGCTGATGGGGGTATGCAAGTCGTGCGGTGCCCCTTTCCTTGCACGGCTTTGGGGCGTAAATGTAGGTTGCAATTCTGTATGATATGACCTGCTATGCCAGATGCCGGGTCAGTAGGGGTCACAGAGGTTGGGTGTTTGTTACAGCTAGGAGCATATCCATCTCGGCCAACGGCGATTACTGGTAGCTTATGTCATGTCACAACAAACCACGGCGAGCGTAAGATCTTGACAGCTTGCGGCCGGGCAGGTGTAATGTTAGGAAGGCACCCAGCAATAACTTGAGATATAGACATGGGAGGCCGCACGAGGGTGAACCTGAAGGAGACAGGCAGTCTGTTGCAGCTCGTACCAGCTGACCAGAAACAGTAGCAGAGACATGCAGAGCAAGACAGGAGGTCAGAGCGAAGGTTAGAAAGGAGTGGGTACTGCTGTGGTCAGAGTGAAGCGAGGCAAAACAACAAAAGCCAATTGAACGCAGGGACTCCTGACACAAGTGCTGAGGCATGTGAAAGGTGCTGGACATATGTAACCTCCACAGATACACATATACGAAGTCTCCACACGTATGTAGGTATCAGCTCCCCACAGGCACCGTGCCAGTGACCCGCTCGGAAACCAAGTAATAAAGCCTGATTAGTGCAAACATATGTTTGCAGTACTGTCAGTTCCGTCCAGTCCAGTCCAGCCCAGCTCTACTCCCTGTTCACACTACCTGCCACCCATGCTAATATGTTGGGGCCCGTCCATAAGTTTCTTTGTGCTGCAAGAGTTTAAACTGCCCAGTTTTTGTCCGTGGCTCGTGCTGCAGTGAAACCCTCAGTTGATCCCCACTGCACTCACTGCCCACAGCTCGCCTCACACTAACATCATTTTCCCCTGCAATTCTCATGCCAGTCAGGTAAGTGCAGGGCACCCAATCAAGAAGCATCCGCTCGTGCAAACACAGCAGTATCCCTTTACAGGCCTTGCAGTGTGGGTCTAGCTTGCTCTTCTCACAGCTCAGGTCCCGCCCACCACCACAGGCTCCCTACCGAGCCCAGCGTGCTCAGCACGGGTCCCGCCACCGCCTTACTAACGGACGACAGCTGGGCGCCGGTATCCGCCATGTTGGCGCAGAACCTGGCGGGGATTCCCACATCCCGGAAGATGCCCCCGAAGAAGAACTGGTGGGACAGCCAGACCTCTGCAGCAGGGTGCGGCAAGGGGCAACTGTGGGCAGTCAGAAGGAGTGGTAGCCAAGGCACGGGGGTAAAGGTTTCTGTATGGAGGAGTCCCAAATCTGATGCTAGTGACGGTCATGTTCTTCACGAGCTTCTTGCTACACGCTGCGCCAAAGCAGCGGCCGGGTAACGAGCCCCACAGGCACGGGGTACAGGAGCCGCAGGCCTCCTGACCCCTGACCGATTTCCACGTGACCCACCTCCCCCCACGGTGTAGATCCAGCCGATCGGGACCGGCATGTCCATCCCATGCTTCTTCAGCTGGCCTTTGACCACTTGCTCGGCCACCAGGACCACCGGCTGGCACAGGAAGTAGGTCATCATGTGGCCGGAGAAGCGGTGGGCCAGGTAGCTGCAGGAAAAGTTTTTGAACTTCAAGTCTTCATAACCAGCTAGGAAATAGGAGAGATGCCATCCAGATTGAGGGCGTTTGTTATGCTGAATCGGCCAGAAGCACTGCATAGGCATGCGCCTGGCAGATCCAAGGCCAAGGCCCACAGGCTGAGAGTCGGTGCACCATGTGGAATGAGGCGAGCAAGCGTGCAGCAGTTCCAGACAAGTCAAACGATGGGGGCATGATGTGACTCACAGGACCATGATCTCATGCATGATGCCGCTGACGACAAATGACATGCTCATCCCCACCAGGCGCCGCGACTTGCTGCGAGCCACGCTGACGGTGGGGTCGTGGATCAGCCGCCCTGCAGGCAGGAGTCTTGGTCGTGGGTCACATATTCAGCACCAGTCTCGCTAACTGGATAACGACAACGGAAGATCGCAATTCGGGGCCATAGCAGGCAGGTCAGACTTCCAGGCAAGCATGGAGTTGGTAACATGGACAGCGTGTCTTTCTGAAGGAAGGAAGCAGCCCAGGGCGGCTGAGGAGGTCTATAACCCTACCTTCATTGATGGGGTCATAGACAAGGAAGCGGAGCAGGTTGCCTGCTGTGAGGTTCCAGCGCTTGTTCCAGAACTCGGCAAGCTGCAGCAGCAAGGTGATGAACACAGTGTCAACAAGCCTCCGAGTCTGAGGGGTTTGGAAGCACCCTTGGAAGCAAGGCTCACGGCAGCGGGGCAGCTTACCCCGGGATCCATGCGCCCATGTGTAACCGAGGTTGCAATGCACCAACTACAGAACCCTGTATGCGGACAGGGAGTGCTTGGCATGTGCTTTTCCCCTTGCTAGATATCACCTTACAACGGCCGGGCCATGCCAAAGTCCTCACAACCCTCTCACTGTCAACCAGTGGCAGTAAGCCTTACCGAGTGAGCGGTGTAGGGGTTATCAAAGTGCGGGGCGATCTGCATGCCGATGGCGCTGGTAGCAAGGGCTGCAGGACCATCCATGATCATACCAAGCACGGAGTAGAGCCCAAAGCCTGCACACGGGCCGGGGTGATGGTATGAGTCGCGCTGATGGCTTGCACCAGTGTGGATGGCAGGCACAGCCGAGCGGATTGATAGGGTTGCAGCCCTGGCAGTGCAGAAGACAAGTAAACCTGTGCACCCACCAGGTCAACTTTCCAATAGAAGGCTCTCTATGCAGCGAAGCATCAAGAGCAGGGCACCGAATCACCGCCCAGGCTGTCTGCTGCACTACCCAGTGTGCACTGACATGCTTCACATAGCGACACAGGTAGGGGCCCTGTTCCCAGCAACTAGTGACCCCGCATTGTATGATGCAGTGCCCAGCGCGACCATACAAGGCAGGCAGTTAGCTTTGCAAGACCGCCGCAGGCACAGCGCTCAAAGCGTACTGCCAGGTAGGTACACTGCAACACCCTGAGGGGTTGGGGTGCTTACCGTACAGGAAGGACTTGACAATCTCGGGACAGCCGGGGTGGGATGTAAGGACATACACCGTCACGATGGCTGCCAGTATCTTCCCCGCAAAGTTGCGGACGCTGACCCAGTAGCCGCCGGTGCTCTCGGCCAGGCGCCCCCCCTGCCGCCACACCTCCGCTTTGGCCTTGCCCTGCAGACAGGCACCAGGAACCCACGGCCAAGCCCAAAGCTTTATGTTGTTCAATGACCATGGTAGTCAGTGCCTTGGACTGCAGGACCACTCAGGGAGAGCTACTGCAGGGACCGTGGCTGCGTGCCAGTGGGAAGGACCCATCCCTGAGGCTGGGCTGTGCCTCTGCGGATGAAACTCTCCATCGCCGGAGGCCCTCATTTGTGTGGGACAAAATCGTCGCTGTGGGCTACTGCCAACAAGTTGGTCAAGCGCAGCTAAGGCTGAAAAGCAGAAGTACCTGGGAGTCGTCCCCATTGGCTCCATTGGCTTTCACGCTGAGAGCCTCCTGGCAAACTGCAGAGGCAGCAGCTTGCATGCAAACAAGCTGCTTGACTGTGACCTGCACACTACTACCTGAGTTGCAGCTTGGTGCGCTTGCATGCAGGCCCAAGCCAATCTGCGCACCTAGCAAGCCTCCACTCTACCAGTGCAACATGTAGGCAGACCCGGTAGTAGTGGGCAAGCCTAAGTGTATTTTGTACAGCCGCTGCAACCTCTAGCTCCTCTGGGTAAAGGCAGCGCGGTCCTCGCTGCCAACCTGGCGAAGTGCCGCTAGATCTGGCGTTGTTGGCATGCCGCAGAATGTATCTTTGTGGTGCAAGTGATGCTGGCAACAGAGCAACGAGAACTTACTGTTGGTGGGGGTGATGGGGAAGGCATAGACAGCCACAAACTGGACGGCATCTAGCGGGCGAACCAGGGGGCCACGGTTGACAACCCAGCCTAAGACCTGGAGGCAGGCACCGACATCTTGATTCTCTATGTCCTTTCCATGCTTCCATGAAGGAATCCCTCCTGCCCTCATCACCCTGGACTTGCAGTCACCCTATGCAATGTGCACCTAAGCTTTCCCACCGCACGGTGAGTGCAGAATGGCCCTGGCAGGAGTGGTACCACCAAAGTCATTTTACAGCTGGTGTCCATTGCAGCATCCCAGAAGCAGCCCACTTGATCGATGAGTGTTCAGGAAGCCAGACGACAACCCGCCTAGCTTACTGACAGCAGGTGATGAACTTGCACATGCCCCACCCCTGGAGCCACGCTTGCCTGACCGACTTGGGCACAGTCCTACCTTGAAGGAGGTCATCCACATAGTTATCAGAGTGCAGATAACGTTGGTGCAGATGTCCCGCTGGTGGTGGAACATGAGGGGTACCAAGAAGTCCCCAACCACCAAAGGGAGGGCAGGGCCTAGCCTGGCTTTGCCGAAGGGCCTGCAGCGCACATCTGCCAAGAGTTGTCGATACCTATGATTTATGACAAAGTAAGGAGGTCATGGACGAAGGGCAGCAAGGGAGTATGTATGTGAGCTTCGTTAAACTGAACTCCCCTAGTTAGCCTTGCCTTCGGCGCTGGGAGTACAGGAAGAGACCCGACAGAACAAGGTATGTCACCCAACCCAGCAAGCGCTGGGGATACGAGTAGCGGTCTGGCAGGGTGAGAAGGAGGTTAACCACGTCTGCTGGCCGCATGGCATGATAGTGGGTCAGGTGTTGCAAGACTGTCATGTTGCTCTTGTTTTGAGTTGAGGGTGATCAATAGAAGTAATTGAATTCCTGCGAGCGGATGTCTGCAGAGTCGAGAGATCGACGACTCGGGCGACGCAGCCGTGACGAAAAGTGACACGTCAGCAGCCACGTCATGGCCACCCAAGATTGCAGATTTCTTCCTTAGCACTCAAGAAGGCAACTGTGTTGTTATGTATGCTACCAGCCTCATTGATCCTCTCTCTACAACATAATTTATTAAAGGACGGCCTAGCGCACCACTGCTAGCCCTGATTAAGCTGCTTGTATGGCTATAGCGCAGAGGCCTCTGTTGGGCGCTTTGCTCGGCAGCAGTTCCAGCTCAACCGCCTGATCCTCACCTTCTGGACCCTACCGCTTGGTGTGTTTGATTTAAAGCAGCCCATTTTGGATCGTGCCAGGTAGTCGTGTCTGCGCAGGTAGTCACACCTCACTGAGGCTAATAGAGCCTATTCATATCCTAGACAAGAACGGGGCTTCGCCAGGTGCTGTTGAATGCAGGGATGGCCCTTTTTGGTGCAGTATTGCGCTCGGAAGTGCCTGCACCCACAACAAGGGTGTTCAGGTCAGGATAAATACAACCACGCCTGCTTGTGAGCAATCAACCCAAACCGGCGTTTTATTTAGAGCCGAAGGAGCTCACTTGGCAACTGGCTCGCCCCCTCGCTCGCTGCAGGTCCTTGTGGCCACTGTTGTGGAGCTCTGGGGTTGGTAGCTCAGCATCACGAAGAAGCGTTGTGGCGGTCAACCTGGCCAGCCCAACTCTTCCTCTTATGTACCGCAGCTTGTGTAAAGCTGTCCCACGGCCCTCAGATGGTAAGAGCAGCAGCAATAGCAGTGTGAGGAGCAGAGACACGGTTGCAGGCGACCCAGTAATTTCATGTGTAGTACTGAAGGAAGTCACGTTCCTGCGGGCCATGTGGCCTCCATCCATGCCACTGCTGGGGTGTGCACTGCCCTCGCGGTCATCCTGGCATGCCAACAGGGTTCAGTGGTGATGCCGGCGTAGAGTACTCTCTCTAGAGAGTTTCGGAGCAATGCGACCTGTGCTCCACTGCCGGTAGAACTGCTTGGCGGCCGCCACGCCTGGTGCACAATTGTAGTGGCCCTCTCAACCTTGCGTTTTGTATGCTGTGTTGCAGCAGCGTCCGAGCTGGTGCAGTACGCCAGGCAGGTGGCACAGCAGCATGGCAAGACCCACCACTTGCCCCAAGGCAAGATGGAGGCCAGGGTGCTGCTGCTGCTGGATGCTGGCCTGACGCAGCAACATGTTAGGGCAGTGATATGCCAGGCCAAGGGCATGCCAAGTTTTCATGCAGAAGCTGCAGCGTCGCTGCAGGTCCTGGCGGGACATGGGTTATCGCCCGTGCAGTTGGCCAACATGCTTTGCTGGTGCCCCGACTTGCTATCTAGCAAGCAGATTGGTGCTGTTGGCCAGCTCTTACAGCAGGAGCTTAAAGCTACCGGGCACCAGCTGACCAAGGTTCTCTACCGTGGGCCCATCCTGCTGACGATGCGGGAGGAGACAGTGCGCGACAGGCTGGCCTTCTGGTTGGGGCGTGCTCTGGACGAAAAGCAGCGCAGTGCAATAAGAGGCGTTTTGCGAGGATTGCCAAACATCCTGTATCTGAGCACTGCAAAAGTAGAGTGAGTGTCCAGGCGTGCAGTGATAGAGTGAGTGCACTTGCAATGGCGGCTGCGATATACTGCCACATTGACCCCTTGCCGGTGGTTGGCATGCACTGTCACGGAGATCTTATGCCCTCTTGCCTCTCACACCCGCTTGTTGTCCACGTATCTCGAGCAATGTGCGATTGGGTAGGGGAGCCCTGGTATAATGCCCAAGCAGCCTGTGTGAGTGCGCAACCAGGGTTTGGCAGTAGATGTCAACCGTATCGAAGGCGCCCCCATGACATCTGGCGGGCTGTCTTGCAACACATGAACAGATTGTTGAATGATATGTGTGTGGAGTGGCGCCAAGGACATCTTTCTGAACTGCCAGCAACAATGCTTTTGTTTTTCTTGCAGGGCCAAATTGCACCTATTGCAGATGACATTGGGGTGCAGCGACGAATACATGGCCAGGGCGTTGCCAAGGGTGATGCCGCTGTTGCAATTTGGAGCGCTGCAGCCGCGAGTGGAATGGTTGCTGAAGGCTCTGACAGGTACATGAGTACCTGTGCGGTGCTTGTGTAGTTTGGGCGACCTGTCAGGGCATCACCTGGCTCTGTGCATTAACACGGCTGCACATGGCTAATTAGTTGTAGCAGCCATGTGTCACACCATCCCTTCACGCACATAGTACACCAAACAGAAGAGTGCACCAGCTGGCACGAAGGCAGGCACCAAAGGCCAGTGGGCCTGGTGCAGACATATGGCTGTGTGAGCGCTGCTGCAGGGAGTGCCCCTGACAAGAGATTGCGTAAGGCGATGCTGAATCACACACCAGTAGTATATGGCACCGTTGAGCTGCTGGGGGCCAGGCTGCAGGCGCTTTCTCAGCTCATGGGCAGCAGCGCAGTCGCCAGGGCCATGGTCGCGCGGATATTGTCTCTCCTGTCCTATAGCAGCTCCGCGCTGCAGCACAACTTCCACGCTTTCCGCAGCCTGGCAGGCAGCGAAGCTGCCGCAAGGGACGCTGTCAATGCCACACCCCGCCTGCTGCTTAAGGACTTCAGTCGACCTGTGTACCAAGCAAGGCTGGGGTTTTGGCAGGGGCAGCTAGGGCTGTCGGCCGCTGCGGTGCTGACAAAGCTGGGCACCCTGCTTTTGTCAAGCTTGCCAGTGGTGGGCCCAAGGTGGGCATGGATGCTCGAGCACCGGCCCAGGGACGAGATAATTGTGAACTACTGCATCATGCGCGACAGTGCGTGCATGAAGGCTTGCAAGGTCCCTCTGGAGGGGTTTGCTGAATTCAAGGCCGCATGGCTGGCGTCTGAGGAGGGGCGGACGGTGTGCCGGCATGAGGGCAAGTACAACCACAGCTGGCGGCTGACAAGATGACTAACAGACGCGCCGTTCATGAGGAGACTGGGGTTAGCAACTTGGGCAGAAGTGTGTTGTATGTGTCAGCAGCATGGCCATGCCTCTTAGGGCGGTTTGTGGTGATTAAGAGGAAGTGTGGGGGCTTCAAGGGTGCGTGCACTGCTTCTCCCTAGACTGGGCGCATTTTGATGCGTGCCTCGTTTGCAGGTGAGATTCCGTTGTGAAATGGAAGGGGAGGGTGAGGGCTTTCTGTTGCGGCATGCATCAGTTTGGCCAGGATGACGGTTGCCATGCATGCCATGGTGACTGCTGATGTCAGTGGAAGCTTCTTGAGTTCATGGGACTGGCAGGTCTGTGTGCCACTGATCACGCCCTCATGTCAAATCCCCTGCACCTGCACCTAAAATGGGAATATCCGGGTGCCGGGTGCGTCATTAAGCAGGCAGATTCGGAACTGAGGGCCCTAAACTTCACTTCCTTTCACACCTGGCTTCACACCGAATATCTGCGCCCCCCTCAGAGGGCCAGTGCGCATGCAGCTCTTGCTGTCACATCAAGGGGCTCTGACGGGGCCATAACTCACCCACTTCCAGGGCTGTTAATGCTTTCTTGGACCAAAATTGCGCAAAACTATGGCATTTAAGATGGAAATGCAAGTGAAAGGAAAGGGTCAGACATGGCATTTGAGAGTACTGGGGAGAGAATTACTGGCTCAGAAAACAGGCAAGACTCAGGCTCAGACTGCATTCAACCCTGTCAGCCCAGTATCCCAATACCTCATCCCTGCTCGCATTCCCTGCCACCCTCAATAAGTACTGTTGTAGAGGAGCCTGTCCAGACTGGTTGGTTGTGCTGGATCCCACGGGTGATGACGTGGAGCCAGCCAAGGCGCAAACAACCATGGGCAAGTTCCTGGTGGGAATTGGACACCTTCTACACATTTCGCTGCACCCAACTGTAGTTACATACTGTTCGGGGTGGCCAGCACCACCGAGCGGACATGACAGGCCACCCCTGGAGAAGCTGCCGCTGTGGCAAGCCTCCTTTCGTAGGAGTGGTCGAGAAGAGTGAGAAGAACAAGGGACGGCCCTACGCCACGTGTGTTGACTGGCGCACTGACCATGGCTGCAAGTACTTTGCATGGCTGGATGCGCCAAGGGCGTCTGACGGCCACACAGGGCAGATTGCGTCTCGTCGAGGGGCGTCCGCTGGCCAGGCAGGGCAACAAGGTTACAATGGCTCCTCAGGAGCTGCCCCTGCAACCCCAGACAGGCCAAGTGTCCCTCAGCAAGTGGCGCAGACGCCCTCGCCTGCGGGGGCTTCAACTGGGGGCAGGAGCTCTAGGCTTGAGGCCAGCGAAGTTATTCAACCACATCCTGCCGCTCAAAGCTCCGGCAAGAACAAGGCAGTTGGCAGGGTTGGACAATTATCCACCGCCACCAGACCAGATGTGGAACCGGAGGGCAGCGACTGCTTCGCCGTGCTATCGGTGGTGACCACTGTCAGGAGCACAGCTTACGGCGATAGCAGCAGCATCCCAGGCAGCAGCGGGAACAACAATCGCAGCCGCAGCAAGGGCGAGAGCAGCTATCAGCAGCAGCCTCTTTCCTTGGTGCCGTTGTGTCCGCCGGATGAGCGGGTTCGGGTGGTACTTCTCCCCGCCTCCCAGCATCCATCAGAGTACTGCACCCAGCATCTGGCAAGGCCTGTGGCTCCTGGCCCACGGCTGCCTCGTGCCCCTGCCTCGCTGCAAAGCCTGCAGGCCCCCTATGTGGTTTTGCAGTACTGCCCGGCAGCCTTGGGCGTCTACCAGGGGCTGGGGTGTGATTTAGAAGCTGGCGGGGATGGTGTAGGCATCTTTGTGGTGGATACCGAGACAACTGGGCTATCAGGTTTGCTGCATAAAATACACTGTGGACCAGTAAACTGCCTTTACGAATTGCATCAGTCATTGCGGCAGGTGGTGCCCTTTCCCTGCTGGAATAATAAACTTCCTGCAGCCTCGCGCTTGTTGCGGCCAACACCGCCCTCTGCCGCCCTGCGCTATGAGATGCTCTCGTACCACACACGCCTCCTGAGCATGGCCTGAGCGCTGTGCTGTGCAGGCCGGGATTACGTGCACCAGTTGGCGCTGTTGAACCTGCACACTTGTCAGCTGCTCACCGTGCTGCTGAGGACATGCCCAAGGACTATTGGCACCCAGGCTGCGCAGGTGCGCTCGCCCACACCCTGCCCCCTGCAGTGTCCTGAGACGGCAACGGACTTTTGAGTGTGCATGTCTTGCATGGAGTCATAACGCCCTTTCTGGAGCGGATGCACTTCAATATGTGAGACATGTAGTGTAGGACCTCACTTCTACCTTATTTTGCAGGTCTGCGGCAGCAACAATCATGCCCTGCACGACCCTTGCCGCCCCACCTTTGGCCAAGTAGCACCCCTGCTTTATGCCTTCCTTGGAAGCGACACCATGGACAGCTGGCGCAACGCAGATGGCAGCTCTTCTGCCAGGAGCTTTGCTGGCGCTCTAGGCGGCACCAGCCTCAATGGCAGTAGCAGCCATGGGAGCAGCGCCTCCAGCAGCTTTCAGCCTGGGTCGCCTGTGAAGTCTCTCACCTCTCTTGTGGCGTCAAGACAGCTTGGTGGGGCCTTACCTTCCATCTCTGGCCCCGGTGGAGTGCCCCAAACCTCAAAATTGACGTCACCTGAGACATCTGGAACAGAGTTGTCTACTACTTGCTTAGAGGAGCCTCCTCCTTCTGGGTTGCTGCTGGTAGCCCACAATGGCGGCTTCGATGCCCGCATGCTGATTGGGGAGTTCCTGCGGCGGGGGCTGGCGGTACCCCGGCATTGGAGGTGAGCGCCATGGGTAGGGTGTCACCAGCCTGTTCAACCGACCTTGCGTACGCCATTCAACTGCGATGACTGTTGGCGAGCCCGCTGTGTGGCATCTGAGCTGGCTGCTGAGCCGCGCTGCTTGCATTCAACTCTGTGTTTTGGTGCTCCACATTGCAGCACAGGTGTGGCCGGGCACACTGCTGTCCTGCACTTACGGCTGGGGACAGATGGGCAGCTTCTTCATCCACACTTGCAGGATGCTGGACACGCTGCCTTGGGCAAGGGCCTACGTATCCAACTGCTCCGACTTCAAGCAGGCCACGCTGCGCCGGCGCTTTGGCATTGCGCTGGCGCCCGGGCAGGCCGAGCACGATGCGGGCACTGATGTGTGCGTGCTGGCACAGCTGCTGCCCCACCTGCTGCGGGTGAGTCACTGAGGGGACAACGTGGATGTAGATGGGGTTGTGGCCAAAGCATGGTGCAGCGGCATTGGTGTCTCTGGGCTGATGTGCTACTGGTATCCGTGGGTAAGTGGACAGTTCAAATGCGCTTCTTGTGGAAGATTTGATTTTGTCTGAATGTGTCCGCAGGCTGCTGCCACTCAACCTGAGGTGTGATGTTATTGAGCTTGCTGCCTTAAAGTCGCATCCGTGGAGGTCACATTCCCAGTTCTTGTACTAGACGAGGACAGCCAGCATTGGCTGTCTGGCCCTTGTGCAGGAGTCTGGGGCGAGGGACCTGCAGGACGTGTTGCGCATGTGCCGGCCTAGTGGCATGGCCATTGTGAGGAGCTTTGGAGAGATCATGGTGCGTTGCCTGTCATGTGGGGGCTTGAGAGGGTTGGCTGGCCTGAGGGGCCTTGGGTTTCTGGCGGGTGGGATGCTTGTTGCTGATTTTGGGCCGGACCGGGGGCATGTGAACACTGGCACTGTCTGGGACTCTGCTAAGGCGGTCCTTAGCGATGCGCCGGGGAAGGACCTTGCCTTGCGTCAGCTTCTTAGACCGCGCAACCGTGCATGGGGTAGCGACATGCCAATGCCAATGACTCGGGCCCTGAGACTATCACTCGAGAATGGGGCACATCAGTGCTGGTGGCAGCAAGCACCCTATCCTGGTGTGGTGGGTCATACAGTCTTGTGCTGGACATGCCAATCAAGACAACAAGGCTGCTTTTTACGGATTAGATGGGGGACGCGCCCGCGCGCGGCCCCTATTTTACTGAGTATTGTTTTCGACCAAACGGAAAAAATAATCAGTCCAGCCGCCACTCTTTGGACCGTGCTCGCGAGCGGTGGGGCCGTTGTTGGGAGGTGTTGTTTCGGTGTTAGAAGGGCCCGGTCGTGAGCTCGGAGCATGCTGTATGTGGTTGAACATTAACAGCTGTGCAGCGAGCCCGGGCCCGTGATACGGTCGGAATCCGTTCAAAAAGTTGCTAAGCGCCGCCATTGCTGTGTTCTCGCTGTGTGATAGGCCGTTCGGCGAACGGTGTGGGTCAAGTTGGGGGGGCCCTTAAAACTCCCTGCGTAGCGTCGGGCGCCGAGGGACGAGGCGAGGCACACGAGCAGCAGCACGAGATACCGCTGTTCTTGCTTGGTTTCCCGATTGAGTGGCACCTTTCTGAGGACCGTTGCAATGAATGGTCACGGTAGTTGAGAGACGTGCGAAGAGATAGGGAGCAGGTGCTCACCGGGAAGCAGGCAAGGGGATGACAGATGGGTGGTATCCGCTGACAAGGCGGCTTACTCGGACAGATGCTGACTCAGCTTTCGTCGGTGTTGGAAAGGCGTGCCTTGGACGCATATTTTACTGTTCGGCTTCTAACATCTACTCCGTTGGGCCATGCGCACCCGTGCGCAGGCCGAGAACACTTGTTATGGTGATGCTGGCGAAGGCATGACTTTTGTCTGCAGTCATCCATGAGAGGCGTGGCCTCCTTGCTCGATGATGCAGCAGCGACTGCAACAGCCGTGGCAGCTGAGCCGGTGGCCTTGACATGCCCTTACTGCCTAAGGCGGGTAATAGAGTGAGCTAGTCGTGGTTGGCAAGGAGTGGCCTGCGGTTGGAGAGGGTGGGCATCGTTTTGTTTGCCCTGTGTCACAGGGCCAGAGGTGGTGGTGTGGCCAGGCGCAACTTGCATTGAGGACTGGGGTTTGGGCTGAAGTGGGTGTAGCGTGCACAGCTATGCGTGCAAGCTTGACATGGCAATGAGAGACCTCTTGCATGGGGCTGAGCGTAAGCTAAGTTAACCCAATGGCACAGGCCCGCTATGCGAGGTGCACACTACAGTCTGCATTTCTTACAAAAACGGCAGTGCTGGACAATGATCAACTTTAAATATCTTCTCATGTTTTGAAAAATGTCAGGCAAAGGGTTGTCTACCTTCCACTAATATGCATGCGCTAGCCACCTAGGCATGTGATCAATTCAACAAAAACACAGTTCACACAACCAACGGCGTCCACCATTGCAAAAAGGTGGTGGGTGAAAATCATTTCATGTGCACAAAGGGGGAGCACGTAAGCACAAAACTTCGCTTGTAGCCATGGCAACATATGGAGGCTCAGGCCCATACACAATGCCAAGTTTATATCAAAGGGGGGGACTGCCAATGAAACACCGCGCCTCACGACGCCAATATTCGTATGTTGCACACACAAGTTCCATTATATATATGCTGCCAAGGGGCACACACGCATGAAAGAGAGAAAGGGAGGCGGCCACTTGCCTGCTCAAAACTCCAAAAGCAGTGATCAAGGGGGTAGCACAGCGCCACGTAGTTTTGTTGGTTTGAGCTAAGAAGCGCCTCACGGGCAGGCAGGTACGTGGGAAGAACTCACCACACTTTCCTCCTTATTGATAAATATCCACCAGGCTCCAGCCCAGCCCATGAGGGTGACGTTCCTGTGCGCTACTAGTTTCTCTGGGCTTGGTCACTCAGCCAGGCGCCTGCCTCACTACCTAATTTGTTAGTAACCTACTGCTCATCAGCGGGCTTGGCCTTGGGCTTGGCCCACTCGATCAGGCGCTCGTGGCGCAGCTTGATGTCGCGATCCAGCTTGTTCTTCAGCTTCTCGGCCTCCTCGGGGTTGGAGCGCTTGAGCACCTTGAACCTGCAGGCAGGCGGTAAGCGAGGGAGAGGGGAAAGTCGCTAAGAGCACCTTGAACCTGCAGGCAGGAAGAGGTGGCGGGAGGCACTAATGACTGGAGGCAGGTGCGGGACGATGCCGCGCCTGGCAAGCAAGCATTGGTCAAGGGGTGTGCATTGACAGGCGGAGGGGTGCACAGCCCTGGCGAGTGTGGTAAGGCATAGTGCACGCGGTGTACATTTCCAAGGGGCGGGTTTGCTGTGATGGCATGCCACCTGTTCACCCGTCTGCAATCCTCAGGAAACCCTAGGGCCCCTCTTCATTTGCTGCCCCTTGAACCATCCTGAGACCATGTGATCATTACACAGGACCCCTGTGGTGCCCCAGCCCCACCTATTTCCCATGTAGAGGAGCCCTTCCAGCTCCCCCTCTATGCTCCCTAGACCAGCACAGGTTATGTGATCATAACGTAAGCACCTACCCCACCTGCTGTCTCCCTCACGCTCCCTAGCCACCACAGGTTCCGTCATCATTATGTAAGACCCACCCCCCACCTGTTCTCCATGTTGAGGAAGTCCTCCAGCTCTCCCTTGATCTTCTTGGAGTCCAGGATCAGCTTGCCGTCACCCTCGCCCTGCAGCAGGAAGAAGTATTTTTTATGGCAAGGTCTCTTTGGAAGGGTCCTGTAGCAAAATTCACCGAGGCGGGCCACGCTGAGCAAGACAAGCTGCCACATGGGCGCCACCTACAACACGCCAACATGGACACTCTATATAAAAAAGCCTTCAGCCAACGTTCGAGGGCTCCTAGGGACTTGGGCTTCTGAGCTTGAGACACTCTGCCGGGTGGTTGGTGCCATCCCCATTTCTCCCACTGATGCCCCATGTTGATCGCGCAGGCCCGCAGCCAGGGTGGCGGCTGTGGCGGGGCCCTTGCCGCCTCACCGTGCCGGGCTGGTAGCGGTAGAGCGGCCAGTAGCCCGAGTCCACCGCGATCTTGGCGTCGCTGTTGGAGGTGGTCATGTCCATGCCGTGCATGGCGCAGGGGGAGTAGGCCAGGATGAGGGAGGGGCCTGCGGGGCAGTAACAGGTTTAGGCAACCATCAGTCCCGATGGGAGTGGCCAACTGGCACAGGGAGTGTGAGGAGGATGAGGGAGGGCCTGGGTCCTGGGAGTTACATAGGTAGCCAATGGCTGCCCAATGTTCGTTCCACACCGTAAGTCAGGCGATGTGTTGGCCAACACCGTGGGTGCGGCAGCCACTAAGCATATTGGACAAGGTATGCATCTAGGGGAGGCACGGTGAGGAGCAGCATCCCTGGGTCATCATGCTGTACAGTTTATGACTACTGGTACGAATTGTAGGCAAGGTGCACCGCTGCATCAAGTAGCAGCAGCTTACCTTGAAGCACAGCGCAAGATTGAGGTGGTCCTGCCCTTGCCATGTACGCAGGTGACCCCACATGCAACACCATACCCTTGGTCAATGTGCAGGGATGTGCAGGGATCCTACCTGGGTGTGCCTCCGCCTCCGCAAATGCCTTGACCGTTTGGTTGTAGTTGGAGCCCAGGCAGATGGAGGCCACGTAGACGTCGGGGTAGCCTTGCATGGTCATCAGCCCCAGCTCCTTCTTGGGGCGGTCCTTGCCCGCGGTCGCAAACTTGACCACGGAGCCCAGCGGGGACGCCTTGGACTGAAGCACAGTTGGGGTGGGGTGGGGCTTGAGGGGTGGGGTTGGGGGTTGAGGGGTGGCGGTGTGTGTGTACGTGTGTGGGTGGGGGGGGGGGGGGGGGGTACAAGGTGGGAGTGGGGTGGTGCACGTATATGATGAGAGGGACACTGCCTGCCGCTGCACACTTGACCAGGGAGCCTAGGGGCGACGCCTTGGACTGCGGCAGAGGGGAGGTATGAGGGCTCAAGAGGCCTGATTGGGGAGGTTCTTGCATCCCATGGGAGGGACCATGCCTGCGCTGTTTATCGGACCACGGAGCTTGGAGGGGACGCCTTGGACAGCAGCAGAGGGAGGGACGGAAGCCGGTTGAGAAGGTGTGCTGGGGGTGGTGCGCCTGTTTGCTAAGGGACAAGGCCCGCCGCCGCTGGCAACTGTAGCATGGAACCTGGCAGGGAAGCCCCAGCACAGGTCACAGACGTGTTCCTTGGTTGCCAGCACCAAACTGGCGCGCCACATCTGCCGCAGTGGAGGGCATGACTACCCCTTACTTACCTTCTGGCCACCCGTGTTGGAATATTCCTCAGTATCCAGCACCAGGATGTTGACGTCCTCCCCGGTCGACAGTACATGGTCCACGCCAGCAAAGCCAATCTGCATATATTGGGTGGAGGGGGGGTGGGGCGCACAGCAGTAGCTGAGATAGGGGGAGTATTGAGCCTGCCCTGAAACCTCACGAAAACTGGCCTGCTGCACAATATCAAGTTTTCAGGCACGTGTCTGTGCGTTGGTGCGAAGTAAGAAGGGCGCAAAGCACCAGCATGCGAATGCGTCAGCTAGGAAGGCAGCAAGGGGGCAGGCTGGCCTTCGAAGGCACGGCTGTAGGCCTTCTCAGAGCATCGCACTCAGGTTGTAGGCCCAGCCGCCGCCGAAGATGCACATAAGCATGCATAGATGGCGTGCAAGAAGGCAGCAAGGCATTCATAGAAGCGCACTCACGTCGTAGGCCCAGCCGTCGCCGCCGATGACCCACATGCTGGGCTTGTCCAGCAGGTCGGTGTTGTTCTGCAGGGCAGACGCACCAGGCACGGCGGGTCAATACTGTTATGCAGCGTGACCAAGCAGCACGTCAGAGTTGTCTGCAGAGTGGGGCCAGGTACAGCATTGTCCCCACATGAGGTGAAGGAGGGAAGGCAGGAGAGCACAGACGGTGCCTGATCTGGGGCCTTGCCCTGAAGGGAGGCCGATAAACCATTGGTCGGCCGCTTCTGCCTGCACGGCCAGGGCCAG
>BBXU01001017.1:0-10999 GCA_001598975.1 Parachlorella kessleri | reverse complement strand
AAATTGGTGGGAGGGGGGGGGGGTGGGTACTGCTTATTTAAGGGAGTTCCTGGGGTAGCAGATGCTCGGTTGACCAGGGGCGGAACAGGTGCACCTGCGTTAAAAGGAGTGCCGGACGGGTGGAACCCCACAGCGCTTCATATAATGGGGTTGTGGCGGATGCAGAAGGGTGTGTATGAGGTGGGGTATGGTGGCTTGCAGGCGAAACATGCTGATTCGCAAGGGAGAGGTTAGAGGTCCCAAGGGAGCTTGATCCTGACACACGCATGCCTTGTCCTGTGCCACCAGATCCGCCAAAAAGGCAAGGCTGTGGAACACCCCAGTATGGAGCCCTTCCCACCTGACCTCAACCATACTGACCTTGACCAGGCCGACCTTCCTGCCCTGGCCCACGAGGCCCTCCAACTAGCCCCAATGCAGTAGAGCACCAAACAGCACAGGCCCCTGCCCTCCCGACCTCTCCCACTTACCTTGACCAGGCCGACCTTCCTGCCCTGTGCCACCAGGCCCTCCACAGCGCTCTCCACCGCCTCACAGCCGCTGCCCATGGCCACGACCACGTCCTCCGCCTGGAGGTGACCCACATAGTCAAACAGCCGGTAGTGGCGGCCGGTGATGGCGGCCACACGGTCCATGGCCTCCTGGACTATCCCCGCCATCTTCTGCGGCAGGGGGGTGGGAAGGGGGGGGGGGGGGGGGAGACAGGTACATCAATACGCCCAGGCCTGGCCGCCCAGCCGTAGCTGAGCGCCGAGTGGTGCCATCAAGGGGTGTCATGCTTGTTTGGGAAGCAACATGGGGGACCAAGGGGAGTTATGGACATACTGTTCACGCATGTTCATCTATTGCCGTCCCCTAAGCAACCCCAGCCACCTTCTGGCAGGCAGGAAAGGACGACAGGGCCAGCAAAGTAAGCTCAGACTAGTAACACCGGCCCCTCCTGGAAGGTGAGGTAAGGAAAATCCCTGTATCTCGCCCTGCCACCACCTAGCACCCCAAAAAGGGTGCGCGCGTAGTGGACGCAAGCTTGCACCCTCGCAAGACGGGGCACAAAGCCTGAGCCTGCACCGTCCCAAGCTGGGGCAGAGGCCTGCACCCTCCCCCCACTTTGGGAGGGCGTCCACAAAAGGGCACCAGTGGTAGCGCCTGACATACTCCATGCCCAAAGACAAACTTGGACACCCACAGCACTTGTGTGCGGCATGTCCCGCCAAACTACAACTGCCCTGGCAGGGCGGCAGCAGGGCACCCTGGCTACCAAGGCAGTATGACAGCATCGCTTACGTCGTGGTAGGGGTTGGCGGCCTCGATGGCCTGCATGTAGACGTCGGGGCCCTGGGCCGTGCCGCGCTGGTGGGGGTGGGCGGGGTTCAGGGCGCGGGCGCGGTGCTCGGCAATGCAGGGTGCCAGCTCGTCCATCAGCGCCCTGATGTCGGCCTCGTCAATCAGGTTGATCTGCACGCCAGTGGGGAGAGGGAGGTCCAGTGAAGGCACTCCTCATGCCGGCCAAGACTGCACACATGTGTTGCCACTGAGCCTGGTTGCTGTTAGGCCCCACACTCGGTGCCGTGGATTGCAAGGCTGCCACTGATCTTTCCACCTTGGGAAGGGACTCACCGCAGGCAGGGTGTATAGCTTCAGAAACATCACCCGGCCCCCTCCCCATTTTTGCATCGCTGCACCTCTGGCCAGCCCTCACCTTGTTGACCTCGTGTGATGTGCGGAAGCCGTCAAAGAAGTGGAGGATGGGCAGGCCAGCGCGCAGCGTGGCAGCGTGCGCCACCAGGGCCAGGTCGTGCGCCTCCTGCACGCTGTGGCTGCTCAGCAGGGCCCACCCGGTGGACCGCACCGCCATCACATCCTGCGACACGCGGGGTAGGTAATGTGAGGCAGTTTGAGGCACAAACAGAAACGACGGTACGGGCAGACGAGCCCTTGTAATCCCACAAGCTAGGTTATGGAACTGCAGAGCAGAGCAGCACCTTCACAGCTGCGCTGCGGTGGCCTTGCAAAGCTGATTGTAAGAGTGGGCAGCCTGCTGCTCTGCTGCTGCTCCATCTTGCAAGCAAGCCACGGGAATGGAGTAGGGGGGTTGAGAGCTCCTCAACTACGACTGAGGTTGGTATTGCGCTCACTTGCCTGGGGATCACAAACACGGTGAAGTGCACAACCAACTGAGAGCACTAGTGCTCTGTATGTCATTGACAGCTCCGGCAACACTGTGCCCGCAACTTGAATGTGTGTGGCGGCCACTTGCCTGGTGGTCACCGAAGATGGAGAGGGCATGCCCCGCCAGGGCGCGGGCCGACACGTGCATGGCGCAGGGCATGAGCTCCCCAGAGATCTTGTACCTGCATGGACAGGTGCAGGGACATGACAACCCCTTGAAGCATGCCGGGACCACCAATGGTACTGACACAGCAATGCTTGCACTCTTCCCTATCGCACTCTCAACATCTGCCAGCCAATCCTGGAAGCTGGTGGCATTCTGATGACTTGGAGCTGTAGCAACCCCCCAGCGGCCTTTCTTGGATTTTCCCGCCTGGCGGGAGCGGCACCAGAGGTGGAGGCACTTACCCAAAAAGATAATGCCTTAACACCAGGTATATACATGTATGTACAACCACCCTAACCCTGCCAGGGCTCACTGAGTTGCTCACATGTTGGGGATCATGAGCAGCAGGCCCTGGGAGCAGGTGAAGGTGGTGGCCAGGGCCCCGGCTGCCAGGGCGCCGTGGAGGGCGCCCGCCACACCCGCCTCAGACTCCATCTGGGTCACCTGCAAGCCAAGGCACACCAGCTCTTGCGCGTCAGGTGCTTGCGTACATCAGCAGTCTTGACATTGCAAGGGCCTTGCAGAACCAGACCACAGGAACAAGAGAGGTGCGACCAAGGAACCAGGGTCAGATATAGCGTCACAAACAGCTGGTGGTCTTCACCCCCCGCCCGCCCTGTATAACCAGTCCTTTGACACCACATTACCAAAACATACATGCCAGACACCCTCACATGCATCCAGCCCCAAGGGCGGCCAGGGCACACCTGCATGATGTTGCCCCACACGTTGCGGCGGCCGTCAGTGGACCACTGGTCCGCGGCCTCCCCCATCGGGGTGGAGGGGGTGATGGGGTAGATGAAGCAGACGTCGCTGGCGGCGTAGGCAACCCTGGCAGTCGCCTCATTCCCGTCCACAGCGGCAGTCTTGGGGGGCTTGCCGGCGGGGGTCGCTGGGGCGGGGGCTGCGGCACTGGGTGCCTCCACAGCGGAGGCCGCAGCGGCAGCAACGTTCCTGCTGGGCGCGCTGCTGGGCTGCTGCTGCTGCTGGGCGGTAGTGCAGGTGGGGAAGCGGCCACAGGGGCGGTTGCGTCTGCAGCCAGTGGCAAAACGACGGGCAGTGATTTGGTGGCAAAGTCACTATACCGCGGGTTGGACTGTTGCGCAGGTATTTGCTCAGGTGCTGTTTCTATACTGGGGAGTAAACACTGCCACTGCAGTGGCTGGTGTTTGTGCCTCACAGCTGTAGAGCAACCTAGGCTGCACAGGTCGCCACGACATTGAAAAGCTGCCATGACAACCCTAGGGACCTGCTGCTCTGGCATTGTCTGGCCGCCGCACCTGAGCGCCCGTGCCAATGCGGGGCGGGTACCTCGTGTAAGAGCTCGTTGGAGCTGCATATTTCTCTGTTGGAGCTGCATCCTATGTTCTGAGGTCAGGCCACTACAGCTGGATAAGCGCATGCACTAGGCAGTGACGTTGGCGTGCAACCAAACCGTAGCTTGATCTCGCCGGCCTCTATCAAGCAACACTAGGACACAACAGCACAGGCTCAGTGCACAAGGGTGACACAAACCCCCCTGCCCTTTAGTGAGACCTTCCGTGTAAACAAGGGGTTAGCGAGGAAGCCCCTTCAACAGTGACAAGCGGGGGATCGCTAACCGGCGTACAGTCAGGCTGCGCGGAGCTCAATTAGTCAAAAATGCGAACCAAATCGGTCGCCTCACCGTCTACGCGACGAAGCACGGCACGGCAGCACAGCTTTTGCGCGCTGGTGTCGACAAGCAGTGATGCAAAATAAGAGTGGGTGCTCGCTCATCCATGGACTGGCAAGGGCACACCACTTACACACGTACTTGGCACACGATGGTTTCTTAGCTTCTTAGAAAGTTTGGCCGCACACCTTTAATTGGCACGATATCTGGGAGTTCTTTCACAGGTTGAGTTACAGTGCAACGAAGGGCCTTGTCCTTGGACCACAAAGATTGAATGATCAAATGAGGTTGTCAAGTGCCTGCGTTGTGCACCTTGCAGACACAACAATTTTATTACAGGTTACATGCAACAAAAGCCACCAAAGTCCTCCTAGAAATCATACCTCCACTGTAGCCCCTCCTGGAATGCTTACCTGGACTCCTGTAATCCCTGAGAGTCTGGTATGTGCGATGCTCCAGGGCCGTTTGAGCATCCCCAAGCGTCCCCTGCCAGTCTGTACTGCCACCAGAGTCATCTATGGTCGTAAGCGGTGTCCAGCGCGCTTTATTGGTCACGTATACCCTGAAATGCCATAGGGGATAATATAGGACAGCCTTGTACAGCCCAGTTTGGTGCGGACTGTCGGGACACCAGGGATTGCTGCAGCGATCAAGCTCAGGAAGGGCGGGAAGTTGACCCCGGCGGGCTAGTCACCGGTGCTGAGAAACCGAAAGGAAACCTTTCATACTGGTGAGTAGATCAGCAGGTGTTGAACGGGCTCACTGATCTCTTGGTCGTGCTTACCTATTGAACGTTGGCAAGATGCTGGGCTCCGTGAGGCAGGCAGCCAAGCAGGCGGTGCGCTCTATTCACACCTCCGCCGCATCTGCAGGCTCCCACGGCTATCGGGTGAGTCAGGATAAGCCACAGTGTGGCACTGCTCTGTGGCAGTGCTCCAATGGGGTCCCTGAGCCAGCCCTGGTTCCCAAGCACCTGGTGGCGGCCTGAGGAGAGCCTACCAGACTCTGGCTTGTTTGTTTGTTGGGTGCGGTTTTGTTTACCAACAGGGTGGACCGGCTTGTGTCGTCTGGGCGTGCAGGTGACTGTGCTCAGGCATGGATCAGTGACGTTGGGAAGGGCAGCAGCCGAGTTTCGACTGCACTGTTGGCAGTAGCTGGCATTATGTTTCTTACCCAAGTATGTTCTGTGGTGCCTGCAGTATGACTACATCCACGGTGCGCAGGGTACAGAGAGCAAGCTTGGGGAGTAGTCCAGCGCGAGCGGTGTGGCTGCTGCTGGTGCTGGCGGCGGGCTTGCCGCGCGTGTATGCCGGCGCCGTTGCTGTGGCGATGCCTTGTAAGCTACAGTCTTGTTGCAAGGCCTTGGCGAGGGCGGATGGCGTGGGCTGTTGCAGGTCCTCACATGTACGACTTCATCGGGATGCCTGGCCGCAAGTTCAAGATGGGCGTGTCTGTGGCAGCTTGTGCCCTGGTGCCCACCGCCATCAGCGCGGTGAGCCTAGTGAGACAGCACCCCGCTTCAGTGTGGTGGTGCCGCGCTTTCCCTTGTGACCAAGGAACAGCCCCATGATCACCGTTTGCCGGAAAGAGCTGCTGTCAGCTGCTGCACGCCAGTAGGTGGAAGCATTCCTAAGAGGGCTGCCATGTTAGGTTTGAGTCAAAGGCTGCCACCATATGACCTGCAGGTGGCTATCGCGTTCAGCCAAAGCAAGGTGAAGAGCGGCTAGGCTTGGGCTTTATGCAGCGGAAGGAGCGGGCGGCGCTATAGCGGTCAGCCCTATCGGGTCGTGCTGCCGGTGTGGTCTGAGGTGACAAGAAGGGCATACACTCTATTTGTCTTGCTAGCGCATGCTATACCTGGAGTATGATTGTTTGAGCCGCTTAAGTTTGTTCAAGCATCCCGTTGTCTTTGGTACACCCACCAGGCGCCAGTGCCAAGGGGGATGTGACCATCCCCGGCCCGCCTGCTGTAACATGTGCGGTGTTACCAGGTGCTGTGTTATGGAAAGCGGTGAAACTGGGCTACATCAGAAATTTCCCCCAACATTGACAGCTGCAATCAGCTGTCTTCTTAGTTCTAGCTGGTGAGGGCGTGTTATACCAGGACACACTGTCAGCTCGTTCATCTGAGCACTTGGAAAATACATGCAGAAGAAGCTGTTGCTGCAATCCCCGTAAGCTGGTATCTTACAACCTGCCGAGCCATGTGTCTCCTTGGTTGTTCTAGACAGGATCGGAACAGGATCAGCGAGTATGTGCGGGCGGTGGGGTGGTGGATGATGATGTGGTCTGTGGGTGTGGTGTGTGGGGGGATAGGTGGGTGGGGGGCGGGTGCGGATGTGCACTTCCGGGTCCCCACAGCTTGTCACCCACGCATACCACCTGTGCGTGGACCATGACATACCCCAGGAGCAACCTATCCACCCAGACCCTTCCGTCCCTGCACTTTTCATAACTTTCAGCCCAGCCAACCACGCCTGTTCCTGATCTCATGGCACGACTTGTGCCCTCGGAGGGTGAGCACGTTCAACCACTGGCAAGGCACTAAGTCGCCACCGGCGTGGCAAGAGGTTCTGTCTCTGGTCACTCAACAGGAGACGCCGTGCAACCCAGGTGAAGGCCTGCTATCGCTGTTTGATGCGGCAGTGCAGTTGCTGCTCCATGATGCTTGCGCGCTGGTTGGCGGCGCAGGCGCTCAGGCAGCAATACCGGATGGGATGCTCACAGGAGACATGCAACTCCTTATACATAAAGCCGTGTTACAGCTAAGACTTCCAAAAGCAGCGCCACTGGCATGGACTTGTGCACATCTGGTAGCAAGGTTGCTTGCCTTGACCTATTCCCAACCTCAGCAAGGGTTCTCCGCCGAGTTGCCCACCCTACTACAAGCTCTGAACGGCTTCCAGCTACTTCGGGCCGCCTGGAGCCGCTGTCACGCAGCAGAGTCCCAATAAAATCCAGCGCGTACGAGCCCAGATCCAGGTTTTGCCTTATCACCCATTGGTACGGAGGCAGCTGCCAAAGGCCACAAAAGCAGCTGGTGTTCCCCCTCTAAGCATTTCTGAAACCCATTGACTTGAGCTATTGCAAGTTTGACCCCTCTTCCTTGCTTACCATCCTCCGTAAACTCCTTCGTGGCACGATGACTCGGTCTTGGGTGCCCTGTCTGCTGGCTGCCTTGGCATTGGTGGCCTCAACCCATGGAGCTTACACTGAGGATGGCTTTGAGTTCGGTAAAGGTGCGCTGGAAGTGTCCGAGGCACCAGGGGCTTGCTGATCACTTAGCCCAGCTGCCATGGCGTCGGGCAGCATTGCAGCTTATCTTCACCTATTTGGACGTTCCACGTCTGACTGGTTTCTCTTTCATAACCTGCGCGCAGCTTCCACACTCGATGCTGTTGGCATGATGACCGGGGACAGCTACACAAATGCCGTCGCTCAGATAATGTCAGGTAAGGGTGGTCAGCTTCCTTGTTCCATCTACTTTCCGTGTGCCAAGTGCTACGCATGCAGTTGGGAAACGTAATCGGTGAACTGCCTGCGCGCTGTCCACTGCGCGCACCAGCACTTAACGGTGTTCGATCGTCTTTACGAGTGGAGAAGATTTAGGTCTCGCAAACCAGCCTTTTATTTTCTCGCAGAGGATGGCGCTGCCCCCTACATGGCGAGTGCCATGTTGATGGGCATGAACGAACTCCCTTCCCCAATCGAGACCAACACGACCGCCTACTTCCACATCGCCATCGGCAAGAACTCCTCCATGTGGGCCCTACTGGTCGACGGCATCACCAACTTCACCATGTCACACCTGCACTATGTGAGTAGCAGCCCACACCAGTTGGTCGTTCCGCAGTGGCCCTGGTGCTGCCTCCCCCTTGATGGGGTCTTCCTCTTGGTCATGGTCCTCAGCTGCTCTGGCCGGTGCAGCCTGTCCTCATGCCAGGGCCACACCCCATGATTAGTACCCCTTAGTTGCGTACCCCACCGGAGTGCTGCCTTCTTATACATGCTCATGGTTTGCTGCCCTGCAGGGTAACAGCTCCACCTCCGGCCCTGTGGCCGTGCCGCTTGGCCCTTCTGCTAGCTCCGCAAACGGCAGTGGCACCCCCATGTACAACCCCCCCTTCTCCGGCAGCTGTGAGTTGAGAGGGAATAGGTGCCTGGGAAGGTGCTTGGGAAAGTGTGGACATCCATACATGTTATGTGATGGGCTGTGAGGTGTATTATTTCTGTTGATATCCTGGCGCTGAAGGTCATGGTGCTCAAGGTCGTCTGCTTTGGGTCTGGCGGTGGTTGTACATGTGTCGCAGGTTGCTGCTGTGGGGTACCATGCAGGCTGTCACCAAGACTGTGTCCTGGTAGGGCCAGGCCCACATGATTGCAGGTTAGAACAATTGCCACCTTATTTAGGTGTGCACAGTTAGAGGCTCGCAGAAGGCACCAGGACCACAACCCCCCCCCCCCCCCCCCCCCACGCAGACTGACAGCTGCACTGGCCACGGTGTTCTGATGCCCCCTCGTTGCTGGCTGCAGTTGTGCTGATGGGCCCCCTCACCGCCAGCGACATTACCTTCCCCGCCACCCTGGGCATCATGAACCCCACACTCAGCGACCTCATGGTAGGTTACTAAGAGTGAGACAGAGGTGGGCAGCTCAGGTTTGCCTGAAGCTTGCCTGAGTGTATGTATTGCAGGCTGGGCTGGGAGGGGGCATGACGGGACGGCCAGGCCACGAGGTGGTGTTTGTGACATGTGTAAAGGTCGTGATGGTCTGGGGGTGAGGTTGGGAAGCTGCACAAGTCAATCTGACCACCACCTCCACGGCTGCTGAATGCCACTGTTAGGAGGCAAGGAGAAGGGACTATTTATTCAACTTGCGCGCATCTGTCGAACGGGTGTGGAGTGCATACCGACTCCTATGGACAGGGAAGTTTGAAAATGGATTGCACAACAGCACTGCAAAGCATGACATGTTATTTCGGACCTGGCAACACTCAGCGTCTGCCTTGCTTGTCCTGTGCAGACTGCCATTGACGCGGGCATGATCTACGCCAACCTCCACAACACCGAGTACCCTGCTGGGGTCGTCAGGGGGCAGCTGGCAATGTCCATGATGTAAGCAGGTGGCCTGTGGGAAAAAGGATACTGTGCTAGTTGAATAAAAAATGCACGCATATGCCCAGGCTTCGTCGCCCAGGACACTGTGCTGAAGTGGTGCGCGGCAAGGTGGGAGATGCAAGAATTACCTTTGGAGATGGGCGGCAGGGTGCAAGCATATGTACATACCAAACTGGCTATGGCTGTGCAGCTTGACGTGGTGCAGTTTGATTCCTTGCTGGGCTCTGAACTCTGAAACAAAGCCAGTTGGCTTGTGAATAACGTAACTTGACATGGTACCAAGGTTGTATTTGTGAGGCTTGCCCTGCCTAGGCACCGTGGCACACTTCACACTTGCACTGTGTATATCTCACCCGTCCCATTGGACCGGTCTTCTGTTTCTGTGCCCCCCTTGCTAGGCTGTGTCTCAAGATGCGCAACTTAGTATCATGTGCTTCATCTGTGATGGAAATTTTGTTGTTGCACTCTTCCTGCTATCCCCACACTGCGGCAGTGTCAGCTGTCAGAATAAGCTGGGGTGATACTGTTGCACGACGCTGTGTGCGCACACCTATGGTCATACCTTCCCTACTGCTGCATGGCTGCAAACAACTTGCCTCTGCAAGAGTTGGTAACCTGATGAAGCGGGGTTGTTGCCCCATGTAAGCACAACACTGTGAGCATTACAAGAGAGTCGTGTGCAATCCTCGAGTTCGTAATCGTAGAGTTGTAAAGCATCTTGTAAGATTTGCACAAGCGCAATAGCAAATATGTTGGGGATTTCCACCTCAGTAGACTTCATGCAGTTGAATACCACGCTTAGAACTAAAATTAACACCCTCCAACTCCGCTAGGGGATGGAGCACAGCAATACCAGTATGAGAGTGGCCAGCTGTGATCCAACTGTGCATACCGCCATCAAATTCCTGCTAATGTAGCCATGGCTTGGGTTGCTGGCAAAGGATGACCCATCAAAACCTAGGCAGTCCAGCTCAGCTCTACTCCCTGTTTGCACTACCTGCCACCCATGCTAATTAGAACCTAGGCAATGCTACTCCAAATAAACCTCAGACGCAACCTCCCGCACCCTGTGTGACATCCACACCTGACGAGGACAGGGCTCGGATGCAACCTCCCGCACCCTGCGTGACATCCACACCTGACGAGAATAGGGCTGAAAAACTGGGGTACCTGACAGCCTGCAAATCTAATCACTACCAGAACTGCAGCCCTCACTCGTAAGTCAGAATCTTGCCTGAGCATCTGGAGCCCACCGCAGCGGGTGCCCCTGCTGGGCACAGCCGCAGCCCCTAGCTTGCAGCTGCCCGGCCGGTGCCCACCATGTGAGAATGAGGGGAAGCCAATGGGCGTAGCCGTCCTGCTGACGTGCTGCCTACCCATCACATCATGGCTGGCCCGCAGGCTGCCATTTCCCAACAATGCTCCTAGCAGCTGCCACGTTGGCTGGCACGGTGCCACCCCGCAGTTGACAGCTGGCGAAGCACCCAGGTTGCCTCATCACGGCCAATGGCGGCATAATCATGGGAACCTGCTGCTTGGTCCAGTAGCGGGAGCTGCATGGTCTCAGACAGGAAGGACAGCGCAGCCTGCACCAACTGGCCAGCTGGTAGGCGGGCAGAAGGGTTCATCCTTTTCGGCTGCGCCCTTACACCCTATGTGCTTGCTCAGGAAGTTGTTCTCGTGGATGCCCTTGGCTACTTTGTGGATGCAATGCGGATGTGACATGGTAAAAGCATCTCCCGCAGCATGGCGGCAGCCTGCCGTGCTGGAGCGGCAGTAGGCCCCCCCCCCCCACCCACCCCACATCCCACAACCACTCACCACCCAGTCCCAGTCCCACCGACGGGCACCCACGCACTCCGCCGCGGCGCCCGCCCGCCCGCGTCGCCCCCG